>JABYQR010000187.1:0-88345 GCA_022592445.1 Cytidiella melzeri | reverse complement strand
CTGACTAAGAAGGACGTACCGTTCATCTGGGGTCCAGCACAGCAGACTGCCTTCACGCTACTAAAGAAGGCCTTTACCACCAAGCCTATCTTGGCAGTCTGGGACCCTGAACTCCCTACACGTCTAGAAGTCGATGCCTCGGGCTATGCAACCGGTGGAATCATCTCCCAGAAATCGAAGGAAGATGGATTCTACCACCCTATTGCCTACCGGTCCGCATCTATGACTGAAGCAGAACGTAACTACGAAATCTTTGATCGGGAGATGTTAGCCATCACCGAGGCTCTCAAAGATTGGCGCCACTACCTTGAAGGGCTCAAGGAACCGTTTGAGATCTGGACAGATCACGCGAACCTGCAGTACTGGAAGACTGTGCAACACCTCACCGACGTCAAGCACGTTGGTCACTACTCTTGGCTGACTTCGACTTCGTGTTGGTACACAAGCCTGGCAGTACCATGATACACGCTGATCCTCTCTCTCGTCTTCACTCACACGCTGTCACGGACGAAGAAGACAACAAGGATCAGGTGGTACTAAAACCGGAACACTTCCGGATCCTCGCTACCAGTGCACTTGCCACTGCTTCTCCACTCGAATCAAAGATCCGAGAATGCACGGAGCAAGAAGCAGAAGTCGCACAAGCTCTGGCTACCCTTCGAAAGAAGGGTCCTCGCAAACTTGTCGGCGGTTTACTCGAATGGGAAGAGAGTGACGGACTCATCTACTACAAGGGAAAACTCTATATCCCTAACAACAAAGAGCTCCATCATGAAATTGTCAAATCTTGCCATGACACACCCGCGGCTGGTCATCCGGGCAAACACGGCACCATAGAGCTAGTCTCACAACACTATTGGTGGCCAAAGATGAATGCCTTCGTAGAGACTTACGTACTAGGCTGTGATCGCTGTCAGCGTTACAAGTCAGCTCCACATCCTAAAGCAGTACTACAGCCTCAGGAAACTCCGGCCGGACCTTGGGAACACATCGGTGTAGATCTCATCACTCAGCTGCCACCCTCTAAGGGATTCGATTCGATCGCGGTCTACGTTGACCACTACTCCGATCAAACGCACATCATCCCTACTACCACTAGGGTTAACGCTGAGGGATGCCGATCTACATTACAAAGAAGTATTCCGACTTCACGGCATTCCCAAGAAGGTGTTCTCTGACCGAGGACCCCAGTTTGCAGCGCGCTTCATGCGTGCGCTCTATCACCGCTTAGGCATAGAGGCTGGTTTTACAACCGCCTATCATCCGCAAGGAAATGGCAAAGTCGAACGCAAAAACCAGGATATCGAACAGTACCTGCGTCTATTCTGTCAGCAACGACAAGATGACTGGGTCGATCATCTGCCGGCGGCTGAGTTTGCACTCAACTCGCGAGTACATGCGGGTAATTCACAAACACCGTTTGAGGTCATCTACGGATATCGCCCCGACTTCACCATACCAGTCGGCAAGCGAAGCAATATCCCGTCGCTTGATGAGCGCCTTGACAACATGGCTCGAGTACGCAAGAGACCGAAGCAGCTCTTCGTCTAAGCAAAGAAAAGATGAAGCAACTTATGAGTCTGAGAAGCGCTCTCCACGTGTCTTCCAAGTAGGGGACATGGTCTGGCTGAACGCTAAGAACGTCCAGATCCACCAGGCTACCCCTAAACTCGGTCCTCGACAACTCGGCCCGTACAAGTCATCGAACGCATCGGCGATCTTGACTACAAACTCGAGCTACCCAGCTATCTCCGACTCCACCCCGTCTTCCACATCAACCGTCTAAGTCCCTGGCACGACAACGGCAAAGATGTACCTCCACCTCCTGATCCTATCGTCATAGAAGGAGAAGAACAGTACGTCGTGAAAAGGTGCTAGACAGCAGGCTACACGGACGTGGAAGAAATTGCAATTCCTTGTCAAATGGGAAGGGTATTCAGACGACACAATAGCTGGGAACCAGTAGAAAACCTCGAGAACAGTCAAGAAGCGAATGACGACTTCTACAAAGCAAACCCCGGACCCCCGGGTCATCAAAGCTTCACTCTTCGCGATCTCCGCTCGCACTTCGGGAATTCAATACCCAGACCGACCCGCTTTCCTTCGCACGATCTATCCATCTACATACGATCTTAGCTGGGATGAAGGCAAACACATCGGTCTGGATATCTCAAGAACATCACACTGACGGGTAACGTCGAGTCAATGACACCAGAAGGGGAGAAACTTCCTAGCATCCTTCTGACTAGACAATCGGGGCAATTCTGCTGAATCCCTGTAGACGGGTAGAAGACCTCTATCACCACAGCACAGTGATGCTTCGCGAGGACACTCGATTTTAGGAGGGGGGTAATGTCATGGATGGCCTGACTAGCCCTTAATTTTCGCAATTTATCTCTTGTTTTTATCTATAAAACTCCGGGCTGCAGCTCAGTTGCAACCTTCTCTGCAAACTCCTTTACACGTCTATTAAGCGCCCGTATCACGTGGCTTAGACGCTCCACACGGTCACATTACTTGCTACTACGTCACACTAGCATGTGACTTAGCTTAAGTAAGACCACATGGCTACAGACACATGGCTCAGCCCATAGCTAGGGTTTGACGTCATAGATACCATCCACATGGGCTCCTTATTGTTCTTTCCCTATTGTTCTCTTTATGGAAGGATGTTCTCACAGGTGTGGGAATGGAATACAATAGTTGGTCTCCTTTTAGATAGATTCTCTCACGGGTAGAGTTCTTGGCAAGGACTAGACAATAGCTATTGTTCTCTTTTAGGTAGTTCTTTTATTCTTCGTTCACACGGCTTCTTGCAAAGCCTGCCCTCAACATGGTCTGTGCGCAGGTCCCTGAAGTCTATATATACTGCTGCATGTACGCTCCTAGCCCCCATCTCGACCTCTTGGTCTTTACTGGGCTAGACATCTGTATAAGGTTTATAGCTGGTGAGAGTATTGAGCTTCACGTCTACCACCACCACTTCGTCGTCATCCACTTCGTGTCCCTGTTTGTCACGTCGAGCCTTGTCTCCGTGTCACCCTGGAAGAGTATCGTCAACATCTGGAGGGACATCCGATTACCGTAGAAATATGGTCGGATCACCAAAACCTGACATATTTCAGGAATGCCTAGAAGCTGACCCGGAGACAAGCACCATGGGCGTTATACCTCACGCGATTTAATTTCGTGCTCCGGCACAAACCCGGAAAGACCATGCTTACCGCAGATCCTCTGTCCAGGAGGCCAGATCATGAAGAGGGGGTAAATTCCAATAACTGGACAAAATTCTCCTTAAACCCGAGTTTTTTGCCATCTCTGCTATCAAAAACTCTCATGACTCGCCTATCAACGATGATGAAATCCTAAGACGGGTCAAGGAAGCACTCATGAACGACAAAGTTACCAAGGACTATCAGCAGTTACTTAACTCTGGTCCTAGGGAGTTCAAGAAATCACTAGAGGAATGGAATTTTGAGAACGGATTACTCCTATACCGTGGAAAAGTCTACATCCCCAAAGATCAGAAATTAGATCTGAGACGCCAAATCATCCAGGTGCATCACGATCTACCTTCTGCCGGACATCCTGGCAGATGGAAAACGTACAAACTGATCTCGAGAAACTACTGGTGGCCAGGTTTAACCACTGATGTCAAGAAATACGTGACAGGCTGTGACACATGTCAGCGGATGAAGACCCGTCCGCAACAGCCTTATGGACCACTCATCCCTAATCCGGTTCCGGCCGAACCATGGGATGTCATGACTGTCAACTTGATTACTCAGTTACCGGAGTCTGATGGCTTCAATGCTATCTGCGTAGTCGTAGACCGCCTCACTAAAAGGGTGCACTTCTTCCCTATCGTAAACGAGTTCTTGGCAAAAGATCTTGCAGCTCTACTCTACGAGAGAGTTTGGACCCTTCATGGGTTACCTTTGCAGATCATTTCCGACCGAGGTCCACAATTTGCAGCAGATTTATTCCAGGAATGGTGTAAAATGCTAGGGATAGAATCTACAATGACTACCGCATATCATCCGCAGACTGATGGTCAAACTGATCGAGTTAATCAAATGCTCGAACAGTACCTGCATTGTTACGTCGATCAACTACATGACGACTGGGCTAGATTGCTCAGCTCGGCTGAGTTTGCTTACAACAATGCAGCGCACGAGGGAACTAAGCACTCGCCTTTTTACCTCGAATACGGCAGACACCCTAGAGCTGGTCCAACGCTCACTAAGGACCTGAAAAGGTCTGACATGAATGACATCATGTGGAACCGCTTGCAAGCTCAAGAGCATGCTAAGGCGGCGTTACAACTTGCGGCTGAACGCATGAAGTGGTACTATGACAAGCACGTCCAGAAGGTCCCCTTCAACAAAGGCGATCAGATCATGCTAGATCTGAGAGACTACCAAAAGTCTGGACATAAGCTGTCAGCCAAGTACTACGGCCCATTCAAGATTGCTGAAAAGCTCTCGCCGGTCACATTCAGACTGGAATGGCCCAAACGTTCACCAAGGATACATCCTGTATTCCATGCAAGCAAGTTGGTACCGTATAATGAACCTGAATTTGAAGGCCAAAAGCTGGAGATGCCTCCGCCAGATATCATTGTCGGAGAAGAAGAATACGAAGTCGAGAAGATTCTCAAGTCAAGACGTACAGGTTGTGCCAAAAAGCTTCAGTATTACATACGCTGGAAAGGCTACGGACCGAACGACAACACGTGGGAACCTGTAGAAAACATCACGCACGCTCAAGAAGCGATCAAGAAATTCTACGACAATCATCCCCGAGCTATTCGCTCAGCTACAATCTACTGTGTATAAAGTTACAAACAACACACCAAGGCTCATCCACGATCCAATGACGCAACCGAGGAGGGTATGGACTAGACTACCATCAGCCAATGAGGTGATAACCCCGTCAGGGACGTCGGTAGAAGCCGCTAGAGTCACTCGGAACTGCTTAGGCACCCTCTTGACAATGGTGAAAAAGTGGACTCAATGACCAAGGTGTTCGTTCAAAACTCTTTGCACGGAGTTCAAAGCAAGAAGGGGGGGTAATGTCACAGATTTTCAATGTTTCTACAAGACTTGCCTTACCAGGCAACGGTATTATTGGGAATATTTAAGCGCTTGTCAAGCGCTTATCCAGCGCTTATCTAGTGCTTATCAGGTGCTTATTCTCAGTGCCTATCAATTGATGCGCTGATGCGCCATCTGTCTCTGATGCGCTGATGCGCTCCTTTCCTTATCTGTGTATCACATGATAGAACTCTCTGGAACCTTGTGAAACATGCTGGAACTATGATGTCATAGTATAGAACATTCCATTAGATGATGTCATAGTTCTTAGAACCTTCTGGAAAAGTCTAGCCTTGTCTTAGAACAAGCTAGAACAAGTCTAGCCTTGGAGCTGGGTCATGGGGTCAGGTCATGGGGACAATTGCTATTGGTTGATTATTGAAGTGGCACCACTAGGGCATAGGGCATGCTTAGTAAGGTAGATTACTTTGCTTACTCATGTAGGTATTAGGGGTCTTAGGGTAGTACCTGGGGTCCTCCCCTTCATGTATATATAGAGGCACTCCTGAGGGTATATCCCCTCAGTCTTATCCACTCTGTTGATAAAGGACTACTCTGTACTCTCCAGTACTTTGCTCACCACACCTCTTACTCTCTATATCACTATCTCCCCCTCAAGTCTAACACTTATCTGGTGAGTGTAACCTTAACTGTCACACATGGGCTCATATCCCTGGTGTAGGAGTTGTTCATCCTATTGGCTGCCCTGTGTGCTCCAACTGGATGACACACAGGGCCAGCCACTCCCAGTCCACCTCATTCAATAACACCCTTGTGGCGGAGCAGCAACTACAATCAATGCCTAAACGGCAAAGTCAATGGGACACCGTCACCGCACCTCGAGTTGACTCTTGCAAGCCCGATCGTCTCCGTCACGAGAACGATCAACTACGCGACAACGTAGACGGCCTGCGGAATGACCGCAACTACTACCTGGAGGAGCTGAGGCAATGCGAGGCACGCCTCAGCAGGACTGAGGACACCCTGGGCCGTTTGGAGTCCGAGCTCAAGTACCAAGAGTTCAAGAGCGAGGACCTCCATTGGTAGCTCGTGCATGTGGTCGTGCACGATCCAGAGAGGCGGTGTCGAACCGTTTTGCAACGGTTCCGACGGAGGATCTGAAGAAGCAGATCCATCACTTCAAAATTGCTCGCAACCATTACGGTGAAGGGCAGGATGAGTGGGAGGAGGATTGGACGACTATAACAACAAGCCAACCACAAAGCATGGGGCAAAGAAGGCTCGTGCGAGAGCAAGGAAGGAGGCGGAAGAGTACAACTGCCAAATTGAGAAGGAGGAGAGGCAGGCTGGTCCATCAAGGACATCCCAACCGGAGGCAACTCCACCACGCACACCGCTAGAGGAGCGCATGACAGTCGACAAGACTGAACCCCGCGAGGCAACGCCTCCACCTGTATCGCTTGCAGAGTGCATCACACCCGCCCCGCAAGGGGCCGCACTCGCCCAACGACTGGAGCCGGCCTCACAGCAGCGGCCACCAACAATCGATTGGTACCATGCCCCGGGAGTCAGGGACCCTAACGCGCATGTCCACATCAGTAACACGAGCATATACGACAGGCTCATCCCACTGAGGAACCTGCAGGGCGTGCCAATAATCATCGGCCCTGACGTGGTGAACCAAGGATACCGTATCATATACGGTATCCCCGTGGACTGTGAGGATCGACTACCAGACGTGTCCCCAAACAAGAATATGATCAATCCAATCACGGGAATAAATTGGACAAAACATGAGCTGAAGCTCTACCCTTACGGGTTCCCGGGCTACCCAGCCCACTGGCCACTAGGCTGCCAGACCGAGTCTGAGCGGCATGGCTTCACTACTGGTCTTGGGACCGTACGTCAGGTGCTGTGAGGCCTGATCGCACGCGACTCACACGCGTCAGGCCCAGTCTGTTGCAGCAGCTTGACAACAGCCGCAGAGCCCTGCAATTGTACGTGTCCAATGGACAGAACCCTGAGCACTGGCTGTTCCCCAGGACTGTTGGCGAGGTTAGGCACCTCCCAATGTTGCGCACAACCAGTGCAATGTGAGGCTACGAGTTTGGAACTCTACGTCCACCACTGCAACAGGTCCCCCGCAATTGGCAACGGCTGCCGAGCAGGAGCCGTCAGGGAGTCACCACCGAGGCCACCTGGTACCCATTACCAGAGAGACTCAGCAGCAGGCTGAGAAGGGGAAGAAGAAAAGAAGGCAAAGACGTGCATGCAGGTCAGCCCGCTGCCTGTCTACATCCTCTCCCCCTTAACACAATCCTTTGCACCGGGACCGCCACGCGACGCACGAGGAATGGCTTGCCAGCCTCACAGCCGTCCCCACCCTCCGGGCCATCCAATATGATGCACCTACCACCACACGCGGGGCAACCCGCACCACCACTTCACGTGCAGGGCAACCTACAAACCGTCTCCCTCGCCGGCAGGCAAACACTAGGCCGCACCTCCATGGTGCCCACAGTGACCGGGCGCAAGTATAACACCCCAGGCCATTGAGACTTGGATCTGTTACCTCAATGCAAATCCAAACGTTGAGATCCCTGGCATTGAAAGGGACCTCACTCGCCAAGTAGGAAACTGGACCGACTCAGGGGATGATCAGAGTAGCCCGCTGGGACCACAGTCTTGTCAGCCACGCCATCCGTTGACTTCATTGAGCTCTCGTCGCGGTGGCAAGGAGGAGATCGAGCCCACGGCATTGCAGTTGTTCAAGACAACTGCATGATTGAGAACCACTGTCACGGAGACGAAGCTCGACGCAACTAAAGGGACACGGAGTGGAAAACGACGAGGAGGTGGTGGCAGGCGTAGAGCACAATGCTTCACCAGCTATCAACTTTTTCAAGTTGCTAGCCCAGTAAAGACCAAGTTAGTATTGTACTACCAGCTATGTAGTACAGAGGGGTTGCTTACCTAGCCCAGTAAAGACCAAGAGGTCGAGATGGGGGCTAGGAGCGTACATGCAGCAGTATATATAGACTTCAGGGACCTGCGCACAGACCATGTTGAGGGCAGGCTTTGCAAGAAGCCGTGTGAACGAAGAACAAAAGAACTACCTAAAGAGAACAATAGCTATTGTCTAGTCCTTGCCAAGAACTCTACCCGTGAGAGAATCTATCTAAAAGGAGACCAACTATTGTATTCCATTCCCACACCTGTGAGAACATCCTTCCATAAAGAGAACAATAGGGAAAGAACAATAAGGAGCCCATGTGGATGGTATCTATGACGTCAAACCCTAGCTATGGGCTGAGCCATGTGTCTGTAGCCATGTGGTCTTACATAAGCTGAGTCACGTGCCAGTGTGACGTAGCAGCTAGTAACGTGACCATGTAGAGCGTCTAAGCCACGTGATACAGGCGCTTAATAGACGTGTGCAGAGAGGGTTGCAAGCTAGGTTGCAACTGGGTTTCAAGTTATAAACTAGAGGTAAAATGCGAAAATAAGGGCTAGTCGGCCATCCACGACATTACCCCCCTCCTAAAATCGAGCGTCCTCGCGAAGCATCATGTGCTGTGGTGATAGAGGTCTTCTACCCGTCTACAGGGATTCAGCAGAATTGCCCCGATTGTCTAGTCAGAAGGATGCTAGGAAGTTTCTCCCCTTCTGGTGTCGTTGACTCGACGTTACCCGTCAGTGTGATGTTCTTGAGATATCCAGACCGATGTGTTTGCCTTCATCCCAGCTAAGATGTATGTAGATGGATAGATCGTGCGAAGGAAAGCGGGGTCGGTCTGGGTATTGAATTCCCGAAAGTGCGAGCGGAGATCGCAAAGAGTGAAGCTTTGATGACCCGGGGCGCTCCGGGGTTTGCTTTGTAGAAGTCGTCAATCGCTTCTTGACTATTCTCGAGGTTTTCTACTGGTTCCCAGCTATTGTGTCCGTCTGAATACCCTTCCCATTTGACTAGGAATTGTAGTTTCTTCCATCGTCCGTGTAGCCTGCTGTCTAGCACCTTCTCGACGACGTACTGCTCTTCTCCTTCTATGACGATAGGATCAGGAGGTGGAGGTACGTCTTTGCCGTTGTCGTGCCAGGGACTTAGACGGTTGATATGAAGACGGGGTGGATTCGGAGATAGCTGGGTAGATCGAGTTTGTAATGAGATCGCCAATGCGTTCAATGACCTTGTACGGGCCGAGTTGTCGAGGACCGAGTTTAGGGGTAGCCTGGTGGATCTGGACGTTTTAGCGTTTAGCCAGACCATGTCCCCTACTTGGAAGACGCGTGGAGAGCGCTTCTCAGACTCGTAGAGTTGCTTCATCTTTTCTTTGCTTAGACGAAGAGCTGCTTCGGTCTCTTTGCGTACTCGAGCCATATTATCAAGGCGCTCATCGAGTGAGGGATATTGCTTCGCTTGCCAACTGGTATAGTGAAGTCGGGGCGATATCCGTAGATGACCTCAAACGGTGTTTGTGAATTACCCGCATGTACTCGCGAGTTGAGTGCAAACTCAGCCGCCGGTAGATGATCGACCCAGTCGTCTTGTCGTTGCTGACAGAATAGACGCAGGTACTGTTCGATATCCTGGTTTTTGCGTTCGACTTTGCCATTTCCTTGCGGATGATAGGCGGTCGTAAAACCAGTTCTATGCCTAACGGTGATAGAGCGCACGCATGAAGCGCGCTGCAAACTGGGGTCCTCGGTCAGAGAACACCTTCTTGGGAATGCCGTGAAGTCGGAATACTTCTTGTAATGTAGATCGGCATCCCCTCAGCGTTAACCCTAGTGGTAGTAGGGATGATGTGCGTTTGATCGGAGTAATGGTCAACGTAGACCGCGATCGAATCGAATCCCTTAGAGGGTGGCAGCTGAGTGATGAGATCTACACCGATGTGTTCCCAAGGTCCGGCCGGAGTTTCCTGAGGCTGTAGTACTGCTTTAGGATGTGGAGCTGACTTGTACGCTGACAGCGATCACAGCCTAGTACGTAAGTCTCTACGAAGGCATTCATCTTTGGCCACCAATAGTGTTGTGAGACTAGCTCTATGGTGCCGTGTTTGCCCGGATGACCAGCCGCGGGTGTGTCATGGCAAGATTTGACAATTTCATGATGGAGCTCTTTGTTGTTAGGGATATAGAGTTTTCCCTTGTAGTAGATGAGTCCGTCACTCTCTTCCCATTCGAGTAAACCGCCGACAAGTTTGCGAGGACCCTTCTTTCGAAGGGTAGCCAGAGCTTGTGCGACTTCTGCTTCTTGCTCCGTGCATTCTCGGATCTTTGATTCGAGTGGAGAAGCAGTGGCAAGTGCACTGGTAGCGAGGATCCGGAAGTGTTCCGGTTTAGTACCACCTGATCCTTGTTGTCTTCTTCGTCCGTGACAGCGTGTGAGTGAAGACGAGAGAGAGGATCAGCGTGTATCATGGTACTGCCAGGCTTGTGTACCAACACGAAGTCGAAGTCAGCCAAAGTAGTGACCAACGTGCTTGACGTCGGTGAGGTGTTGCACAGTCTTCCAGTACTGCA
The DNA here is from genome assembly GCA_022592445.1 of Cytidiella melzeri. Classification (NCBI taxonomy): domain Eukaryota; kingdom Fungi; phylum Basidiomycota; class Agaricomycetes; order Polyporales; family Irpicaceae; genus Cytidiella; species Cytidiella melzeri. Next base: position 77,762 of record JABYQR010000187.1, on the reverse strand, counting down.
GGTTCGCGTGATCTGTCCAGATCTCAAACGGTTCCTTGAGCCCTTCAAGGTAGTGGCGCCAATCTTTGAGAGCCTCGGTGATGGCTAACATCTCCCGATCAAAGATTTCGTAGTTACGTTCTGCTTCAGTCATAGATGCGGACCGGTAGGCAATAGGGTGGTAGAATCCATCTTCCTTCGATTTCTGGGAGATGATTCCACCGGTTGCATAGCCCGAGGCATCGACTTCTAGACGTGTAGGGAGTTCAGGGTCCCAGACTGCCAAGATAGGCTTGGTGGTAAAGGCCTTCTTTAGTAGCGTGAAGGCAGTCTGCTGTGCTGGACCCCAGATGAACGGTACGTCCTTCTTAGTCAGGTCGTGTAGAGGCCGTGCGTGCTTTGAGAAGTCTTGAATGAAGTGGCGGTAGAAGTTGGCAAACCGATGAATCCTCTGACTTCTTTGAGGTTCTTGGGTGTGGGCCACGTAGAAACTGCTTGGACTTTGACAGGGTCCATAGCTACTTCGCCAGCGCGAATGATCAACCCGAGGTACTCGATCTCAGATTTCTCAAACTCGCACTTTTCCGGACGAAGATACAGATCGTGTTGCTGAAGTCGCTCGAGGACTTCATGAACAACCTTGCGGTGCTCTGTCAGGTTGTTACTCCAGATTAAGATGTCATCTAGATAGACAGCCACCTTGCCCTCGGCTACGAGGTCGGCGAAGATGTTGTCCATCAGAGCTTGGAAGGTAGCGGGTGAGTTCGTGAGGCCGAAGAACATGACTTTAGGTTCAAAAAGTCCTCGGTTGGTAACGAAAGCCGCTTTGTATTCATCTCCTTCTTTGATGCGGACATTGTGATATCCCCAACAAACATCGAACTTGGTGAAGATCTTTGCACCCTTGAGCTTGTTGATAATGTCGGTAGCAAGCGGTAGTGGGTAACGGTTCTTTACCGTGATGTCGTTGAGTTTGCGGTAGTCCTGAATAAGTCGGAGTTTGTTGTCCTTCTTTTTGATGAAGAAGACTGGAGAAGCCATCGGAGACTTAGAAGGCGTGATGTAACCTTTTGATAGGTTCTCCTGAATGAACTTGTCAAGCTCGGCTTGTTTGTTCAGGGGCATAGGATAAACTTTTGATTTAATGGTCTCAGGAGCGTCTGGTTTGAGATCAATCGAATGGTCCCAGGGCTGATGCTGGGGTAGCCGATTAGACTCTTCCTCAGAGAAGACTTTAGCGTGTCTGTGGTACTCTGATGGAACGATGTCTTCGAAGGAGCGCTGGGCTTTAGCTTCGTTTGCTTCGGCAGCAAGCTTAGTAGAGTAGGTGAAGCCGGCCATACACCAGACTTCGTCAGTGGTGTCTTGGATAATACCGGCTTTGACCCACTGTCTACGTTCTTTGCGGTTACCGTCAACCTTCTGGAAAGGTTCGTTAGGAGATTCTTCCGAGCCGCTCGGAATTGTCATCTCTCCTTTTTCCCAGTTGACGGTAGGGTTTACGCGCTTGAGCCATGGTAGCCCAAGAATAACGTCTTCTGGACCTAAGTCCGTGACGAGAAACTCTGCCTTTTCAGTGTGATCTCCGACTGTGAGTGTAAGGCAAACGAAGTGCGTTAATCCGCCAGCTTTATTCTTAGTTCCGTCAATGTTATGCAATGAGATAACCCTTTCGAGCGGGTGCTGAATAATCTTATGCTTCTTGACGAACTGGTGGCTGATGAATAAAGCTGTAGCTCCTGAATCGATCATTGCAGGAACGCGAATGCTTCTATTCAGACCTTTAACTAGTACATGTACACGGAAATGAGATGATAACCGATCTAGCGATGATATAGTACACGAGGAGATAGTAGACGACGGGCATGGAGTAGACTTTGTACACGAGGCAGAAGACGACGAAGACGACAAAGGAGGCAAGGACAGGGTATCGGGGGGACTCGCAGCTGCGGCTGTGTCACGAGTCCGCTTCAAAAAACCGCGTTGATTTTGGCTGCCATTTCATCCATTTGCTTTTTCTGGATGTCCAGCATGTCCTTGAGAGCAGCAATCTTAGCATCCTTGTCACTGGATGCGTCTTGCTTCAGTGCAGTAGTGGTCGACGAGGTCGACGAGGTTGCAGCGACTTTTTGTCCCTTAGGGACGCCTTGAAGCCGTTTCAGGCAAACTGCCCCCCAGTGACCGGTACCACCGCAATGGTTGCAGACCGGGTCATCGGGGTGCTTTGAGTCCCTCTTTTTGTGGTTCTCGGATCCACAAACCGAGCAGTGCTTGCTCATCTCCTTCTTCCATTTCTGGAAGATTTCCTGCTTGCCCAGACCCGCAAAGAGCGAGTCAAAAGAGGCGGAGAAGCGGGACGCGTCGATCTCCATAGCATTGGGATCGCGGAACGCTTGCTGGTGGGACTTGCCGTGTCCCGAAGAACTATCCACCATGACCTTCCCCGTGCTATTGCGTAGGTCAGCAAGCTGCGCATCTACAGCCTTGCATTGGTCTTTGAGCGCATCGTAGGTTGTGGCGTGGGTCTGGAAGTAAGAGACGCGCTGAAGGTATTCCGTACTCAAGCTCGACTTGAGACGGTCGAAAAGGTCCTGCTGGCTCCAGCCAGTGCGAGGGGCCCAGGTCTCGAACTCCGAGATGTGGGCGGCGAATGTCTTGTTACCCTGCTTCATGCCGGTAACCTTAGTCTTGGCCTCCATGACCGCGTCAATAGGCTCAAACTTTGCCTTGAAGGCCTCGATAAACGTGTCCCAGTCATTTCCAAATGCTGGTTTGCTATTGGCCAACTCCTCGATGTGAGGGCGAGCCCAATCAGCAGCGTCTTCCTGCATGAAGGACAGGGCACTGGTGATCAGTTTGTGGGGATCAAAGATCCTCGCACCGTTGCTGTCCAGCCGGACCTGGCCTTGGGCGTCTTGCTGGAAGAACGCCTTGCCCTGGTTCTGGGCCCAGACGATAAAGGCATGGCGGAAGAGCCTGGCTTCCGATGATGTTTTCCCCTTGAAGGAGACTGGCTTCTCGACGATGCTTCTCTCCCGAGAAGTGTGCGTAGCAGCGGCAACCGCTGGTGTCTGTGCGGCGGCAAGTGCAGCCACCTGGTTGGTAAGGTCAACCATTCTTTGTGTCAGGACGCCCAGCATATTTAAGACGTCTTGCTGGCTCAGGTTGGCAACTGGGGCAGCAGGGGCAGCAGGGGCGGCGGGCTGATTGGGATCCATGTCTTGTGAGGTAATGAGGCGTAGGTTTTCTTTGTTGGGTGTCTGGTGCTGTCCGGCGTAGTATTCGCTATTGACTGCTTCTGTTGGGTCTGCCTGAGTGTACCGGTTTGGGCACGGTTGGTCGTCACACTCGTAGAATAGACCTTCGTAGAAGTGGTCGTCTGTGACCGTGCTCGAATCGAAGAAATGTATGTAATTTTCGCAAGACGTGGTGGGCGAAACTGTGGACTATCTAGATCCACTCAAAGTAGCTATCACTATTGACTACGTTAAGTTGCGCGAGAACTCTATCGTAGTTTTTACGAAGCTGCTTGAAAGAAACTTTCCCAATGGCTTTGCAACCCCAATCTAGGAGCTGCCACTTGCGGTCTGCTGTGACGGGTGCGAGATCGTCGACTCGGTTGAGGAAACGATTAACCTTGTTGACAAGGTGAAGCAGGGCGCGACGGTGGTCGGGGTTGGCACGGTTCAGGAGTTCTTCAAGCTCTGTGAGAGCTTGCAGGCGAGTGCGGACGGCGGTGAGTTTTGGCCTGAAGATGCCCACGAGATCTACCGGTGACAACTTTTTAAAGTCGATGAGTACCGGCTTAGGTGCTGCGGGGGCGGGAGTTGGTGCAGGGAGCTTTGCTAGTCGCTCTGCGAGAGTGAGCTTGTGGGTCTGTTGCTCAGCTAAGGTGCGGTCACGCTCCTCAGCAGCTCGTTCTCCGTATGCTCGTGCAGAGGCACGGAGTTGACAATTTTCCTCGTATGAGGGGACGGTGAGGGTGATGCCTTTGACAGGCGGCTTCTTGGACACGTACTTCGCGACGGTGACCAGGTCTTTGTCAGACCAGCGATGAGGTTGACCACTCTTGCGCTTTTCAGCGAGAGCGTCGAGGAAAGATGGTGGAAGAGACCTCTTGAGCTGAGGCTCAGTGGCAGGGCGGTTCTTAGAGAAACGGGGGCGCGTGTCTTTAGGCACTAGACAACGCGTAGGGGGTGAAAACGGACGACGTAAGCGTAGCTCAACGGTATGAGAAGACCGGAGACGTACTCGTCAAACAGGAATAAACTTTTTTAAACGGTGGGAATGGGGGAACCCAGGGTTTCACAACGATCTCGACCTAATGTCACGGAGACAAAGCTCGACGCAACTAAAAGGGACACGGAGTGGAAAACGACGAGGAGGTGGTGGCAGGCGTAGAGCACAATGCTTTCACCAGCTATCAGACTTTGTTCAAGTTGCTAGCCCAGTAAAGACCAAGTTAGTATTGTTACTACCAGCTATGTAGTACAAGAGGGGGTTGCTTACCTAGCCCAGTAAAGACCAAGAGGTCGAGATGGGGGGCTAGGAGCGTACATGCAGCAGTATATATAGACTTCAGGGACCTGCGCACAGACCATGTTGAGGGCAGGCTTTGCAAGAAGCCGTGTGAACGAAGAACAAAAGAACTACCTAAAAGAGAACAATAGCTATTGTCTAGTCCTTGCCAAGAACTCTACCCGTGAGAGAATCTATCTAAAAGGAGACCAACTATTGTATTCCATTCCCACACCTGTGAGAACATCCTTCCATAAAGAGAACAATAGGGAAAGAACAATAAGGAGCCCATGTGGATGGTATCTATGACGTCAAACCCTAGCTATGGGCTGAGCCATGTGTCTGTAGCCATGTGGTCTTACATAAGCTGAGTCACGTGCCAGTGTGACGTAGCAGCTAGTAACGTGACCATGTAGAGCGTCTAAGCCACGTGATACAGGCGCTTAATAGACGTGTGCAGAGAGGGTTGCAAGCTAGGTTGCAACTGGGTTTCAAGTTATAAACTAGAGGTAAAATGCGAAAATAAGGGCTAGTCGGGCCATCCACGACACCCACGGAGGACAATGTGCATTGATGGCTGCAAGAGGTGGAAGGCGAGTTACTGTTCCTCAACATTGAAATCATCACCTCGCCACAGGTTGCCAAGATCAACCAGTGGCTGTCGGCTGTGTTCCCGTGGGACTCCCCATTGTATCCTTTGCCACCTTCAAGGTCGCCGTCACCCTCCGACCACGGCTTCAAGAAGTCAGAACCACTGGGCCCTATCATGTAGAGGCCCATTATTGCATACACCCAGTCGCAAGGCCATATTACATACACTATTGACTGCTGGTTCTTCAACTTTCATTGTGTACCCCAATGTCTCGTCTAGGGGGAGGGTGTTAGGGCTTGGTATATGTGCGCAAGCACCACTTGATGCGCAAGCATCCTGAGGCCAGATCAGTAGATCTGGCCATTACTTGTATTGATTAGATAGTGGGCCAGCGCCCATTGTGGGAAAAATAGCATACCGTATATAGTAGTACTACGCAGTAGCAGATCTCAGTATTTAGAACTGAGATCTGGTAGATTTAGAGAGTATATTTTTATCTTGTACACACGTAGGTTCCAAGTACATATCAGTCATACTTACCTTGTGTGCACTCAAAAAGAACACCCTTACGGAAATGCAAGAAGGTTATTTGTTATTGAGAGCAGAATTGAATCTTCAAAAGTTGACAACAGCCCTAATAACAGAATACTTTCAGCTCAAAGCAATGAAATACCATAAGAGAATTCTTGATGGAAATATTGAATGAGCACTTCAAAGATTCTGACTAATAATACATTGAGAGATACTTCAAGTATTGATGCAAGACTTCCACCACACATCAGCTCCTGATATTATTGAAGAATAGGTTTTGAACATTTGACATATTCTTCTGTATTCTTCACCTTCTTACTCTTTGCATGTTCACTTCATGTTTGTACTTTAGCACTGTATGTATTTTTGTTTGCTGTGTTTGCTCTTCTGCTTGCAATATGGGTAGCATTGCCCTCCTAGCTCACTTGCATTACTAAACTACCACTTCTACCTTGTTGCCTCATAGCTGCACTGTGTAACAGTTAAGGTTACACTCACCAGATAAGTGTTTAACTTGAGGGGGAGATAGAGAGATAAAGAGTAGAGTGTTGGTGAGAGTGAGTACTGGGAAGTACGAAGTAGTCCTTGATCAACAGAGTGGATAAGACTGAGGGGATATGCCCTCAGGAGTGCCTCTATATATACATGAAGGGGAGGACCCCAGGTACTACTCTAAGACCCCTAATACCTACATGAGTAAGTGAAGTAATCTACTTTACTAAGCATGCCCTATGCCCTAGTGGTGCCACTTCAATAATCAACCAATAGCAATTGTCCCCATGACCTGACCCCTGTCACATATTTTCAATGTTTCTACAAGACTTGCCTTACCAGGCAACGGTATTAATGGGAATATTTAAGCACTTATCAGGCGCTTATCCAGCGCTTATTCGGCGTCTATTTAGGTGCTCATCCAGCGCTTATCAGGCGCTTATTCCAGCGCTTATTCTCAGTGCCTATCAATTGATGTGCTAATGCGCCTCCTGTCTCTAACGCTGATGCACTCCTTTCCTTATCTGTGTATCACATGATAGAACTCTCTGGAACCTTGTGGAACATGCTGGAACTATGATGTCATAGTATAGAACATTCCATTAGATGATGTCATAGTTCTTAGAACCTTCTGGAAAAGTCTAGCCTTGTCTTAGAACAAGCTAGAACAAGTCTAGCCTTGGGACTGGGTCATGGGGTCAGGTCATGGGGACAATTGCTATCGGTTGATTATTGAAGTGGCACCACTAGGGCATAGGGCATGCTTAGTAAGGTAGATTACTTCGCTCACTCATGTAGGTATTAGGGGTCTTAGGGTAGTACCTGGGGTCCTCTCCTTCATGTATATATAGAGGCACTCCTGAGGGCACATCCCCTCAGTCTTATCCACTCTGTTGATAAAGGACTACTCAGTACTCCCCAGTACTTCACTCACCACACCTCTCACACTCTATCTCACTCTATCCCCTCAAGTCTAACAACTTATCTGGTAAGTAGTAACCTTAACTGTTACATTTGGATAAGACTGGCCCTACTCCCTCACGTCTCTGGACGTGCTGGAGGTTTCTTTCCCCTTTCTTCTAGGTCTTGTGCCTGTGCGTGGCCCCTTACAAATCCTCTAGACATAGAGGTAGCCGGACCATAGTCTCTAAGTGGTAGTCATGTCTAGGCTTTGCCTTGATATGCATAACTTGAATCACCCTCTCGCCCGACGCTCTAGAGCTGATCAGAGCAGGGGTTGGCACTATGCTAACATGATGAAAGTGTGCCTTCCCACAGGCAATAGTGGAGTCTGGTGTCAGACGCTCGTTATAAGAGCTAGACAACAGGACTAGAAGCCCATGAGTGCCTAGGCACGAAGACGGGTAACTTGTTCTGGCCGGACTTAGGGTCAGTGTAATACTGATCCGCCAACCATTTGCCGCACGGGTGGAACCGTGATGGAGATCCTATTCACCACCGGACCTGGAGAGAGAGTCCAGGCCAGCGCTGGCACTACCTCACGCACCCACAAGACCTCTCCTTTATGGAGATTTGTTTTGCACACCACTGAGCTGACAAGCTCATCACACTTTGTCACACAGTCACCATGCCACTTTCTTGCTATATCACTGCTAGGTCCGGCCGCAAGGCCCCCTACTCCATCTATACATGAAGGGGAGGACCCCAGGTACTACCCTAAGACCCCTAATACCTACATGAGTAAGCAAAGTAATCTACCTTACTAAGCATGCTATATGCCCTAGTGGTGCCACTTCAATAATCAACTGATAGCAATTGTCCCCATGACCTGACCCCATGACCCAGTCCCAAGGCTAGACTTTTCCAGAAGGTTCTAAGAACTATGACATCATCTAATGGAATGTTCTATACTATGACATCATAGTTCCAGCATGTTCCACAAGGTTCCAGAGAGTTCTATCATGTGATACACAGATAAGGAAAGGAGTGCATCAGCGTTAGAGACAGGAGGCGCATTAGCACATCAATTGATAGGCACTGAGAATAAGTGCCGGAATAAGCGCCTGATAAGCGCTGGATGAGCACCTAGATAGACGCTGGATAAGCGCTGGATAAGCGCCTGATAAGTGCTTAAATATTCCCATTGATACCATTGCCTGGTAAGGCAAGTCTTGTAGAAACATTGAAAATATGTGACAGGTCTCAGTCATGCCTTCAGACTGATAGGCTACTGGATGCCATGTGCCATCTTCGGCTTGTTGTTCCAATACCCCTCCCATTGCATATCCGGATGCATCTGTTTTCAAACGTGTGGGTCTATCAAAACTCCACATTGCCAACACCGGCGCTTCCACAAATTGTCGATGGAGTTCATCAAACACTGACTGCTCTTCAGGGCCCCATTTCCAAGGAACCTTGCCTGTGAGATGATTTAGGGGCTTACATATCTTTCTGAAGTCCCTGATGAATCTTCGGTAGAAATTTGCAAACCTGCAGAATTGGCGGATATTGGAGACGTTCTGCGGTACAGGCCATTCAGCCACTGCCTTTACTTTGACAGGGTCCATGTGTAACTGATTATGACCAATGATGACGCCAAGGTACTCCGTCTCCAACCTCTCAAACTCGCATTTCTCAGGCTTCAAAAACAGGTCATGTTGCCTGAGCCGTTTTAGGACTTCATGTACCACTTCTCAATGTTCGGATATCTCCTTGAAGTGTATAAGGATATCATCCAAGTAAATCGTGACTTTGCCCTCGGCAATGAGGTCGGCAAAAATATCATTCATCATGTTCTGGAACGTAGCCAGAGAGTTGTGAGTCCAAAGAACATGACAGTTGGTTTGAAGAGTCCTCGGTTGGTGACAAACACTGCCTTGTGTTCATCACCTTCTTTGATACGGACATTGTTATATCCGCATCTGACATCTAGTTTGGTAAAGAACTTAGCGCCTCGCAGTCTATCCATGAGTTTGGAGATCAACAGCAATGGGCATCTGTTTTTGATTGTGACTTCGTTCAACTTCCAGTAATCCTGCACTGGGTGTAACTTTCCATCCTTTTTCTTGACAAAGAAGAAGTGTGATGCCATTGGGGACTTCAAAAGTCGAATGTACCCTTTTTCTAGGTTCTCTCAGATAAACTTGTCAAGCTCTTCTTGCTCAGGGTGGGACAGCAGGTAAACTTTTGCGTGGAATCCTTTTGCTTCCGGACTCAACTCAGTTGCATAGTTGTACAACTTGTGTTCTGGAAGTCGTTGAGATTCTGTCTCAGAGAAAATATGAGCATGTTGTTGATATTGCTCAGGCACCATCTCCTCAAAGGTTTTCACCGGTTTCACCCGGTTCTCAACCTCTGCTAGCTCACTAGAGTACGTGTATCCTGCTAGAGTGAACAAACATTTGCCTTCTTGTACCATAGGTGTCGTACATGGTACAAGAAGGCAAATGTGTGCATAGAATGCGTCGGGGAGTTCCTTTTCCACCAAGCTGAGTAGTGGCCTGCGCCTGTAACTTCGGCGATTCAGCTACATTCAAACTTCCTGAACCTTCTGTGGTTTTCTCAATGTCTTCTTCGGCTTCCTCCGTATCCACTGGCAAGTACAGAAGTTGTTCCACAACTTTCTGCAATCCTGAACTCCTCTTCTTCTGTTTAGGCTCAGCTGTTCTCTTAGCTGCAGCCTCCTTTGCTTTCTCAACCCGTTCCCTGGGTTTACACGCATCAGGACATCCATCCATCTTGATGATGCCTTCATACCAATCAATGGTGGGGTTGTGATACCGCAACCAATCAATTTCTATGATCATGTCTTCTGGCCCAATATTGGTGACCATGAAGATGGTCCTCTCCTTGTGGTCTCCTATCCTCATATTGAGAATGGCAACTTCATCAATAGCCCCATCTTGATTTGGGGTTCCATCTATGTTGTACACCGGAATGGGCTCTTTCAACTTCTGGGTCCTAATACAATGCTCTCAAACAAACTGTTTATGAATGAATAGTGTTGAGGCTCCACTATCAATCATTGCTGCGACTTCTTTAGATCTCCACACTCCTGAGACTGTGATGAGTACATGAAAATGTTTGGAGTCAGAACCAGTCTCTAGTACATCAGACGCGAGTACGGAAATCTATTGGTACATGGTAAACATGGGGCGCGTGCTTCCACAGCTCGAATCACGGCCTGGATCAAAAACCCTCTTCAATCCTCTTCTTGAGGTCGGCATTTTCTGCCCTCAGCTTCTCCGACTCTCCTAGTACAGCGCTGAGCGTCACCTCTGACACTCCACACAAGCTTGGTGCTTCCTCCCTCTCAGGCTTCTTTTCTTCAGCCTGAGGGAGAAAATGCCTGTCCATTGGTAGTGGCCACACGAGTTCCACAAAGTGGTGGGCGTGGCACTGCTGGTTTGGTGCACGTGCGTGCAATGTGATTAGGGCCGGTGATAAGCTCTTGGCAGTTGTAACACCACTGACCTTGTTGCATTTTGGAGGCATCAACCTCCATAGGGACTGGACCGTTTGAGGGTGGGGGAGCTGGAGTAAACCTGGGCTGAGACTGGGTAGGTCTCGACGTGGTTGACAAGGGGACAGATGGAACTTTCTTTTCCGTTGTTTCCCTGATGCGAGCATATGTGGCCGCCATCTTCAGGGACCTATCAATCCAACCTTGGTAATTTGTTGGAGGTGTTTCAGCTGTTGCCAGCTGCCCATAGATAAACTCAGGGAGACCATTGATGAACTGGATCTCCTTGTCTTTGTCACTCAACCCATTGATACGACCCACGTAGGATTGGAAATTGGTGACATAAGTACCTACATCACGCACGTTCTTCTCCTTTTTCTCAGCTCCACAGAGCTTCTCCAACTCATGGATGGTGGTATCTTCGGGCGTTGCATCGCTGAAGTACTTTTTGAGTTTGGTTTTGAACTTGGCCCATGTGTCAAGGTTGGCCGGCAAGTCACCGTTGTTGTCGGCCATGTGATCCGTAACCGGTATTGCCCATTGGGAAGCCTTCTCTGACAACCGGTAGATTGCTGTCAGGACCTTGGTCTTTTTGTTGGTGATACTGGCGGTCACCCAGTAGGCCTCACATTGGGACAGGAATTGTTCCAGGTCACAACCGTGCTCGCCTTTGTATCTGTCAGGTTTGGAGTCATTGTTATTGACTGTAACCTGTGGCCTGGGCATGGCTTGCGCAACTGCAGCTACAATAGCTGCAATCAGAACGGGGTCTACTGCTGGTGTCGTCATTGTAACCAGTACGGGGGTAGTCAGGGTTCCAGGTATTACCGGTGAGGTTTCCGGTGTAGATTTGGATAGAACAGTGATAGGAGTGGTGATTTTGGGTAAAGCCGGTGTGACCAAACTGGGTTCAGGTTTGACTTCTTCTTTGTCGTCTGATTCAGGAGGTTCAACAAGTAAGGGAACTTGGCTATCACTACAGGGTATGTAACCAAAGTATTGTTGTCTGTCTCTGAAGTAGTGAGATACTGGTGCAAACTGCTGTTTCCTGTTTGGACACAATTGTTGTTCACAGACTTTGATATATGCATGATCCTCTTTGTTATTGTTACAATCCTGAAGATTGTTGGGATCAAAAATGTGGAGTAGATTATTGCACTCAATGATGACTATCTATTACAGTGGGAGTTTCTCAAAATATCCTCCGTCTGCTACAAACACAACTCTACTTGTGACTTCTGTCAACCTCTTGCACAATTGCGTGAAGTTGATTTGTCCTACTGACTGCAGGCCCCAATTCAATGCTTTGAGTTGGGCAGGCATGCGCGTGGAGAGTACTTCCTCTGGATGTTCTGCAAGGTATAGAAGTTTGTTGTTGAGGAGTAAGACTGACTTTGTCTGTGAGTCGTCCCGGTCACGAGTGAGTTCAATCAATATTTTAAGGCGCCTCAACCTTTGGCTTGAGGATGCCTACTTGGTCCTTGATTGAAAACTTGTAAAAGTCAAGGGTAATCGGTTTCTGCACGTCTGGTCGAGGTGGTGCGGGTACTCGGGAGATGCGATCTTTGAGGGACGGTTTCTCAATACGGTCGGCAAGTGTTTGAGCACGTTCAGTGCGTACATGTTCCTTGTTGGACTCGTTGTCACAAGCAAACTTCTCGTGGTCAAAGGCAGGAAGTCTGGTGCCTAGAGGATGGTAGTGAGGGCGGCATGAGACGTACAAAACAATGCCTTCGAGGTCTTTCTCTGTGTAGAGATGGGGGCGACCTCGTTTGCGCAGTTCCTGGCAAGCCTCGAAGAAGGATTCGGGTACGTTACAACGGAGGCGTACGTCTTTGGGCACTACAACCACAAGGTGAGAAGTGAAATCAAGGTTCCGGGCCAATACAACGTACTGGTAAACTGGGGGGGCTAAACTTTTAGAAAATTTGGGGAAAGGAAATGTGCGGTTGCGCGACGTCCAGGCGAGCGTACAGAGATTCTACCTAATGTCAGGAACACAACCAAACTCTATGAAGAGCAAGGAAGTGACGACGGGGGGAGGAACGACGAGCGAAATTGTGTGGACGATGACAACAGGGAAGATGATGATGATAATGAAGGAGAAACTGTTAAGAACTGATACGGGATCGGCGTTGTCGCAAAGTCCGATGCTGCTAATTGGGTCGGCGATCGGAGTAGGCGACAGGGGGAGCTGTAAGAGTCAATCGGCTTCAACTAAGTAAGTTGCGCCTCTCGTGAATCCTCGGTGACTCGGATTTGGACTTAGCAAGATCAAGGGTTCGGCCTCGGAGACTCGGGGTCGGCGAAGACGAAGTCGGAGGAAGAGTTTCAGAACAGAAGTCGGGCAACGACGAGTAAGACGACTTCAGCAAGCGAAGTCGAATGAAGAGGTAGGAATAGGATGGGGATCTTATTCGATATTCGAACTTAAACTTCTACTGTACAAGTTGTATCTACTTATATACTACTAGAAGTTGTAAGTCCGATAAGTGTACATGTGAAACTGAGAGATAAGGGAAGAGTGATCAAGCGAGGTAATCGGAGTCGGAGGGAAATCGGAGAAAGGTAACAAAGGGAATAGCTGTAAGTAATAGGACTGGTGATGTGTCGAGCATGAGGAGGACCGGAGTATAGTCGGAGATGTGATATGTAGCTGTAAGTAATAGGACCGGTGATGTGTCAAGCATGAGGAGGATCAGAGTATAGTCGGATATGTGATATGTGACATGCAGTCGTGTGCCTGTGGAGATAAGGAAACCCAATGTTCGGTACCGATCATGTGATCCGATCGGACCGTAATAGTACCTCCCCCTTAAGGCCCGAACCCATGAGGGCAGTGGGTACACGGGGATGACGATGAGGCAGGGTCGGACTCGGAGATGTCCAAGGCCGATGGTAAAAAAAAAAACAAAGAAGTAATATTATCCTCATCGAGTGTCGCTGAGAACTTGTGTGAAAATGGGTGAATCGGAATTGGAATCGGAAAGTGTGAAAAGGCTTTTATAAGGGTCCAGGCTTCTTTGGGTATCGTAAGTGAAACTCGGCGACGGCTTCAGGGGCTTTGTCAAGTTCGGTCGCGAGTACCCAAGATGTTTCTTCATCGGTTCCTTCGTAACCCGACCACCGAACTAGGTAGAGGATCGGACAAGCTCGGCGTCGGCGGTCAAGTTTCGAGTCGAGGACTTCTGCGATCTCATACTCGATTTTGCCGTCGATCTCAATCGGAGGTGGTGGGGAAGAAACGCGATTTGGGATTTCGCTAGGAGTGTATGGTTCGAGCATAGAAACATGGTAAACGGGGTGAACAGCTCGCATAGCATCGGGAAGTCGGAGGGTAAAGGATTGCGGTCCTACGTGTCCTATGATTTCGAATGGGCCGAAGTATTTCTCGGTAAGCTTCTTGGACGGACGAGTGGTATTGAAGTACTTGGCTTTAACGAAAACCCGATCACCGATGTCCCAGGTTGGCGGTGGTGTACGAACGGCATCGGCGGGACCTTGGTATCGGAGTTGGGCTTCGCGCATATTTTCTTTCAGGTGTTCGTGCAAGTCCTCGAGGTTTACTGCGAGTTCATGGGCGCGAGAGGAAGCGAGACTGCGTTCGGGGTAGATGGTGAGGTTTGGGTGATAGCCTTTATTGGCGAAGAACGGAGATATGCCTGTAGTGGCGCTGGGGACATTATTGAATGCAAACTCGGCAAGCGGTAGTAAGTCCGACCAGTTGTCTTGCTGGTAGTTGCAGTACGCTCGGAGGTATTGTTCCAGGGTCTGGTTCGTCCGTTCGGTCTGTCCATCGGCTTCGGGATGGTAACCGGAAGTGAAGTGTAGGTTCATATCCAGTGCCTGTCCCAAGGCTCGGAAGAATCGCGAAACAAACTCGGTACCCCGATCGGAGGTACAGTGTGATGGAACTCCGTGCTTGGAGAAGACGTGAAGGACGAACAGTTTAGCAAGGCCTGGAGAGTCGATAGTATCGTAAGTGGGAATGAATATGCCTTGCTTGCTGAGGCGGTCTACAATGACGAGTATGGCAGTGAAACCATCGGAATCGGGGAGTTGTTCTATGAAGTCCATGGATATCGAATCCCACGGCCGAGTCGGGACCGGGAGCTGTTGGACCGTTCCGTAGGGCTTATGTCTCGGGGCCTTAGATCGTTTACAAGTCGTACAAGACTTGCAGTAATCGGTAACGAAGGTTCGGAGTTTGGGCCAGGAGAATTCCCGACGGATAAGAGCTAACGTCTTGCTGACTCCGTAGTGACCGGATAGAAGATGGTCATGTCGGTAACGTAAGACTCGGAGTCGGAGGTCACCAACATCGGGGACATAGATTTTGCCGTCATGTAAGAGTAAGCCGTTAGGCTCATCAGACCACCTCGGAGGAAGAGGCTTGGATCGGAGCTGTGTAGCGTAGGTGTCGGATGGGAGTGATCGGAGGATATCCTGGTAGAGTTCTTCAGAGTCAAAGACATAGACACTGCGAAGAGTCGGTTCCATAAGGGCCGTTGCGCGTATAGAAGCGATGAGATGTTCGGAGGAAAAGATAGGCTTGAAGTTGTGCGGGTTGACACTAGCATAGTCGCTACCTCCCTCTTTAGGGTAGACGTCCCATCGTCTAGTCAAGGCATCGGGCTTAGTACCGAGCTTTCCGGGTCGGAATCGGATAACAAGATTAAAACTGGATAGGAATTCGGACCAACGAGCCTGTCGTCGGGTGAGGAGTTTCGTAGTAGAGAAGTACTCCAGATTCTTGTGATCGGTGACAACGTCGATCGGAGTCGGCGTTCCCTCGAGGTAATGGCGCCAAGTCCGGAAGGCTTCATGAATAGCAAGGAGTTCCTTGTCATGTACGTCGTAATTCAACTCGGGAGCGGTGAAAGTTCGAGAGTGAAAAGCGACTGGGTGTATTTCTCCATCGGAGACGATAGAGAGGATGGCGCCAAGGGCGTAGTCGGAGGCATCGGTTTCCACGATAATGGTTGTATCGGGATTCCACTGCACAAGAACAGGAGCTGTAGTGAAGGAATGTTTAAGGGAGTCAAAAGCCGTCTGGCACTGTTCGGTCCAGGCCCAAGTCGCTGTCTTGCGAGTGAGTCGGGTAAGTGGAACGGTAATATCGGAGTAATTCGGAATGAATCGGCGATAGAATTTGGCGAACCCGAGGAAGGACTGGATGTCCTTTACCTTACGAGGGGTCGGCCAGTCGAGGATAGTCTGGACTTTGTCGGAAGACATACGAAGGCCTTCTGGCGAAAGGATAAACCCCAGATATTCTACCGTGTCCCTGTGGAATTCGCATTTATCGGCTCGGGCGTAGAGCCCATGCAATCGGAGTCGGCGTAACACTTCCTTGACGTGCTTCTTGTGCGACTGGATGTCGTCGGAGAAGACCAGAATGTCATCGAGGTAGACGATGACATTGACGTCCAAGAGATCCTGGAAGATGTCGTTCATGAAGCGTTGGAAAGCGGCCGGTGCGTTGGAAAGTCCGAACGGCATTACTAGCCATTCGAAAGAGCCGTATCAGGTTCGGAAAGTGGTTTTCCACTCATCGCCTTCGGCGATGCGGACTAGGTGGTAGGCGTGACGGAGATCGATTTTGGTGTATAGCCGGGCCTTGCCCGGACTGTTAAGAAGATCGGAAATGAGTGGCAAAGGGTAGCGATCCTTCTTGGTAATTTTGTTGAGTGCCCGATAGTCGACGCAGAGTCGGAGAGTACCGTCCTTCTTCTTGACAAAGAGAATCGGAGCACCATGCGGAGAAGTCGATTGGCGAATAAAACCCGAGTTGACGTTTTCGTCCAAGAATTCTCGGAGGGCTTTCTGCTCGACCGCGGAGAGCGAGTACATCGGACTCGGCGGGAGCGGCTTATCGCTGTCTAGTTCGATCCTAAGGTCGTAGGGACGATGGGGGGCTAAGATGTCGGCCTTTGCGTTGGAAAACACATCGGCGAATTCATGATAATCGGATGGGAGGGCTGAGAGGTTGGGGTTGTGATCGGATGTGGGTATTTGCGCTGCGCGCAACGAAAGTCGCATCTGGACAGAGCCTGGCAGTTTGCATGCACGCATATAAGCGGCAGCTCCTATAAAGGATACTGGTGGGACAGCTGAAGCATGAGGTGCGGGAGTGTCCGAGTCGGGCTCATCGGAGCTATTGGCGTCGGAGGGACTCCTAGTCGGAGATTCTTCAGAGTTCTGGAAGGTAATACGGCCCTTAGCCCAGTCAACCAACGGGTTGTAGCGGGAGAGCCAGTCGTATCCTAGAACGATAGAAGCAGATTTGTCAAGATTTGTGATGTAGAACGGAATCGTACAGGTTTTTCCGGACGGAAAGAGGATCGGGAGTGTTATCATGAATTGAATCAAAGACCGTGAAAGTCCATCGAACAATCGGAGCGGAATCGGCGGAATGGATCGGATCGGTAAAGCAAACTTCTGCGCGGTGGAAATGTCCATAAAACAATGTGAAGAACCGCTGTCTACTAGAGCATGAAGAGGCATAAGTGGAAAATCGGGACAGGATACAGAAATATATAAAGCATCGGAGGAAAGACTGGACGCGTTGAGAAATACCTCCATAGGTGCACGAGCGGGATCAGCGCAGCCCTCGACTTGTGCGGAGGACTGAGGGCTGCTCAGACTTTTCCCGACCCGGAGTCGGCGGTAGCGGTCGACGATGCGAGTTGGGCCGCTCGGGCCTTTCCTGCACGGCGACACTCGCTTGCGCGATGTCCGGGTAGGCCGCAGAACAAACAGAGGTTGTTTGCGATGCGGCGAGCTCGTTCGTTAACCGAGAGCTTACCGTCGCTGCCTAGGAGGTTAGCGATCGGGTTCGGCTTCGGCGTTGCGGTGGAGATTGAGGTGGATACGGTAGTGGTAGCGGGGGGACGAGGGTTCCGATTATGCTGCCTAGAACCCGAAGCAACGGGGGCAGCAGTAGTAGTAGTGGTAGTAGTCGAGGTAGAGGTCGACTTAGCGGGTTTCGGTTCCCGATCGGTCTTTTTCCTTTCACCCTGACGTTCCCAGTATCGTTGATCCCATTTCAGAGCCATCTGCTGAAGGCTCGAGAGGGAGTTCGGCTTGCCGTTCGTCGTGATGTTATCTTGCAGACGTTCAGGGAGACCGTCGTAGTATCGGAATCGGAGGGCGCGGTCGTCCCAGCCCGTTCGGACAGCGTAGCGAGTGAACCGAAGGTTATACCAGAATAGCTTTTTGTCGGACGGCATCTGGAGGTTGGAGAGCTTTCGCTCGGCTTCGCCGACATCGTCCGCAGGTCCGAAGTGAGTGCGGATCTCGGCGACGAAGGCAGTCCAGTTCTTGAGCCAGTCATACTCCGAGAACTTAGTCCCTAACGTCTCGGCTACCTCGTTTGCCGAGTCCTCGGAGTCGGCGTACGGGGAGTGGGCGCGAGAAATTGATTGGTTAAAATGGGTGTCCTCCCATTGCTGGTACTGGAGGAACTTCAATTCAAACCACTCGAGAGCGGCGTCGGTCAAATAGGAGAAGGCGAACATGACCTTCTTCTGACCAGTGTTGAACTTGGAAGGGCTCGAGCGGAAGTAGACTTCGCACTGAGTGAGGAAGTTTCGGAGTTTGGCGGGATCGGAGCCGTCGAAGGAATCGGGGACGCGGAATTTGGCAGAGGTTCCCGACGAGTTATTCCTCAGGGCTCTGGTGATAGCCACTGTTAGTTGTTCAATCGGGTTCCCGCCATCCTCGGCGTCATTATTGTCATCTTCACCATCACCATCGCCATCGTCACCTCCTCCACCTCCACCTTCACCATTGGGATCGGGGTTGGGGTCCTTTCCCTTCCCCTTGCTCTTGGATCCTTCGGGGCGTCTGGCGGCGGGGGCAGGAGATGAGTTTCTAGACATAATTGCGGCTTGGCGAGCGGCGGGTGATAGTGCAGATGCTGATTCGGTTACTACTGCTGTGGTGCGGGTTTCGGATCTGGTCTGTACGCGAGTTGCCATAAACTGGTGAGAGGAATACGAGATGGAAGTTCGAATATACTGTTAAGAACTGATATGGGATCGGCGTTGTCGCAAAGTCCGATGCTGCTAATTGGGTCGGCGATCGGAGTAGGCGACAGGGGGAGCTGTAAGAGTCAATCGGCTTCAACTAAGTAAGTTGCGCCTCTCGTGAATCCTCGGTGACTCGGATTTGGACTTAGCAAGATCAAGGGTTCGGCCTCGGAGACTCGGGGTCGGCGAAGACGAAGTCGGAGGAAGAGTTTCAGAACAGAAGTCGGGCAACAACGAGTAAGACAACTTCAGCAAGCGAAGTCGAATGAAGAGGTAGGAATAGGATGGGGATCTTATTCGATATTCGAACTTAAACTTCTACTGTACAAGTTGTATCTACTTATATACTACTAGAAGTTGTAAGTCCGATAAGTGTACATGTGAAACTGAGAGATAAGGGAAGAGTGATCAAGCGAGGTAATCGGAGTCGGAGGGAAATCGGAGAAAGGTAACAAAGGGAATAGCTGTAAGTAATAGGACTGGTGATGTGTCGAGCATGAGGAGGACCGGAGTATAGTCGGAGATGTGATATGTAGCTGTAAGTAATAGGACCGGTGATGTGTCAAGCATGAGGAGGATCAGAGTATAGTCGGATATGTGATATGTGACATGCAGTCGTGTGCCTGTGGAGATAAGGAAACCCAATGTTCGGTACCGATCATGTGATCCGATCGGACCGTAATAGAAACGATGACAAGGGAGCAGCTAACGATGAGCTAAAGACCAGGATATATTAGTACAGTGATAGACCTAGTACAAGGTGGACGTCACCTAAAGACCAGGAGGTAGAATCTGAGGTCTTTAGGGAGCTACAAGGTGGGTTTATATACATCTCAGACAAGGACCCCTGGTACCGGGTCTGTACTCCTAACACTGCCGTGGGAACATGTGGTGTGCTATGGTGCGATGTTCTACAATGTTTCACAATGTTCCAGCACCTTCTATGATCATGTGACCAGTCTGTCACATGTACTTGATCACATGCAGGACCCATGTGCCATCAATAAGATAAGATAAGGAAAAATAAAAGGAAAAATAAAAGTAAAAAGTGTGCATGTTCGTGACATGAATCCCTGTAGACGGGTAGAAGACCTCTATCACCACAGCACAGTGATGCTTCGCGAGGACGCTCAATTTTAGGAGGGGGGTAATGTCATGGATGGCCCGACTAGCCCTTATTTTTTGCAATTTACCTCTTATTTTTATCTGTAAAACTCCGGGCTGCAACCCAGTTGCAACCTTCTCTGCATAAACTCCTTTGCACGTCCATTAAGCACCCGTATCACGTGGCTTAGATGCTTCACACGGTCACATTACTTGCTACTACGTCACACTGGCATGTGACTTAGCTTAAGTAAGACCACATGGCTACAACCACATGGCTCAGCCCACAGCTAGGGTTTGACGTCATAGATACCATCCACATGGACTTCTTTTGTTCTTTCCCTATTGTTCTCTTTATGGAAGAATGTTCTCACAGGTGTGGGAATGGAACACAATAGTTGGTCTCCTTTTAGATAGATTCTCTCACGAGTAGAGTTCTTGGCAAGGTCTAGACAATAGCTATTGTTCTCCTTTAGGTAGTTCTTTTGTTCTTCGTTCACACGGCTTCTTGCAAAGCCTGCCCTTAACATAGTCTGTGCGCAGGTTCCTGAAGTCTATATAAACAGCTGCATGTACGCTCCTAGCCCCCATCTCAACCTCTTGGTCTTTACTGGGCTAGATACCTGCATAAGGTTGATAGTTGGTGAGAGCATTGTGCTACACACCTGCCACCACCTCGTCGTTGTCTTCCACTTTGTGTCCCTACTTGCTGTGTCGAGCTCCGTCTCCGCAACACCATGGCCAAGCAATCCTAAGTGACAAAGGCGAAGAAGGTGGTAATAACTCCTATTAGCTTTCCCGTTGGTGAATCTATTTGCCACATGAAAATTTCCTCTTCTCGCTTGCCTGTTGGTGAATCCATTCGCCGCATTGCCACCACCTCTGGGCTAGTGAATCCATTTGCTGCCTAAGGTTCTTTGGGTCGCAACTCTCAAGCTTCGCTGTTTCTGGGCTCTGAGCTGCTCTCTTTACAGATCCGCATGCCTTCGAGCACATTGCTACAAGACACTCCCCAAAGCTGCTTACTGGGACCCTTTGTTTCCTACCGGAAACAACGCCAGGATCAATATCCTGTTGGCTTAACCGTCGACGGATATCAGACACTGCCCTGTCGGCTTGACTGTTGATGGATTTTGGACACTACCTGTCACACTGTGCCTGTTTTTCTTGATTGAGGTTAGTGGGATTCATCTTGGCTACTAAGCCAGTATCTTGCAGCTCTGAATTGGTGTATTGTGGGGACAAGAACATTTTCATCACATAGATACTTCTGAGACCCTCGCGATCATATCAAAATGATGTAGTTTTTGATGCATGTGACCAGGTTTCAAGCTGGGCAATGGTTTCAAGCTGACCCGATGGTTTCAAGCCGCCCCTGAGGTTTCAAGTGGATGCCGCTAGTTTGGCGTAATCCCACCCTCCAACGATCATCTCACATTCCTGTAGCAATGGACACCCCTATCTCGCAGCACTCCCCTCCTTGTTCCGCACCTTCACTTCGTGCACCCTTGCCTCTGATTCACCTCACTCTATCATGTCCTCGCCTGACCGCATTTACAATGTACAGCCACAGGACAACAAAGCATGGTTGAATCTGCGACCACCGGTCAAATCACCTGGCAAGCTACCCCAGCTATAGAAATATGAGGGGCATCATCCTCTGAGGCCATGGCTGCAACAACCCCACACCCGTTCTTTTGTGTTTTTCATTGATGATTTGCCGGAGGGCAAACAACATTGGGGACAGATAGCCAACTTGCTCACCATTCCTCATGGCCGGACAGAGGATGTCATGAAGAACCATCCTGGTCAGTCATTGTTGCATTATTCTGCAATGAAATAACTCATTGTAATTCTCACTGTGGACCTAATTGGAAGTGGGAGATTGCGTGTTTACTCGGCACCACGACAGCAGCGGTGACCCAATGGAGGATAAACCAATAGCTTGGGTTGGCGATCTGTAGGTGTAAACACCCATGGTGATGTTCACCCCTTACAAACTTGTTGTCAGATAACCCCTTCACCATGCAGATGAAATGCATGCAGAGCTCAACAATGCACAAACTCCCATCCTTGGAGATAGAACTTCACACTCCCTTCAAGGTTGCATATGAGAGGGCAGAGTGGGCCAAGGAAGTATCTCAGAATGGGCGGTGCTACAGCATTGGTCAGATTGTTGAACGTTCTCGTAGCTCAGATGCTTCCTGTGCAGCATCAAAGATCATTGAGGGTGAGCCCTCCGACATGCATGGTCATTGGTCGCGCCTGTTACGGGTCGGTTTACATACCATCTCTTCCACATAGAAATGCCCTAACATTTCATAGGCTGTTTCGCAATACACTGTTGGGATGTTTGCTCAGCAGGCCCCAGGCTTCCAGCATGAAGCTCTCAGATAATGGTGTGACATGATCAACCTGCCAAGAGTAGGCCACAATGAATACTACTATTCCGACGCTTTCCAGCTGAATCTCGCAGCTGCTTAGGTTGCAGACCCTCGTGAGCTAATTATGTAGGTGTTGGGAATGCCAAACATTGACATACCTCCAGCAGACCCTGGCAGATGTCATGGGAGAACGATTTGGTGGTCTCCACAAAGACCAAGGCAATTGTCCGTACCAGCCGTCCTCAATAACAGTTCTATCGGACTTGCCGCTTGATTATGACCTGGGGAGGTTCTACCTGGTTGCGGTTGGCATCTTTGTAGAACTCTCCCCCCTTTTGAATGTGTACTTCAGTGGTCGCCTGCGTCATGGAGGTACTCCTCCCCTTGCCCCTCCGGGTGAGCCACCAAAGCCTACTGAATGGTTGTTATCTCGTACCTGCCGATACAAATTGCTTCTGCTCAGATGCGACATGCACTCACTGCGGTTTCTCCAGACAGAGATCCCCTGTACATATCCCCAGAGATGACTGGTGCTGCGTACATTCAATACACATCCCACATGAATTCCAATAACCACAGTTCCCAGCCGAGACATTCTTTTGACAAACCATCGAGCAAATGCTGCTGCTGATGGTGAGATAACAATGACACCCAAGTCCCATTGTCGATTCTTGTTTTGTGTGGTGCTCCAGCTGGTTTTCTCCCTCCTAGGCCAGTTACCAGCTCGATATGGTGTTTGCCTTGATCGTGAAGCACTTCTTAAATCAATGACTGCCGTGCTGGATGACGGAGTATTCTGTGTTGATGCTTCAATTGTAGGTCCAACAAGAACAGCTCAAAAAGAAAAGTTGCAGCAGCTGTGAGATGCAAAAGCTATGCCATTGCTTCCCACACCAGGGAGTTTATGTCTTTTGCGCAGCGGGGGAATCCTACTGCACCGCTCCCGCAGGAACCAGGGAGACAAAAACGCAAGCAGGCCCTTCAGGCAATGTTACAAACCCGCAAGACAGCACCCCGCAAATTGCCCCTTCTGTGGTAAGTCGCACAAGCCGGCAATTCACTCTTTCTTGAACTCAAAAACCTTAGTATTGCCGATCATCCTATCGATAGGCCTCTGACTTCCTTACCAAGCGCTTCTGGCTCCCCTCATCCTCTTCCTTTGACCGCACAATCATCTCGCCCCTCTACGGTGTTACAACGCCACCGCTATGCCGCACAACCTGAGAGTAGTGGCGCGACCCCTGACAAAGATGATAATTGTGACCACAACCATGATCAAGACTATTGCCCTGATCGTTCTTCGGGTAGTCTCATGGATGTGGACATTCAGCCGGGCCCTCAGCCTTTGTGCGAAGCCTTGCCAATGCTTTGGCAGATGTAGATGAGGATAGTTATCATGATGACAACGACAACAATGCCTCAGAATTGGCTGATGAAGATGCTTTGCAGAGCACCACAATGATTCAAATTTTGTCAAAGCAGCGCTGCTGTAAGATTTGTCCTGCCAAAATTCTCTGACTTTGCCGCTAATCCATGTTTCAGGTAAGCAGTGGCTGTACTGCTACACAAGATCATACATTGACACCGCGCGTAATGCAGTTGGTAAGGCTGAAGCTGTTATGAAGACTGCATCCAAGGATACGCTAGCCACAGTCATTGATGCCTTGGATGCTATTGTGCGGTCAATGCCAGAAGACCCTGCCTCTCCTGTTTGCAATAACAACATTTTTGCACTTACCTACATCTATTCCAACAACCTCCGCAAGTTGCGCTCATTCACAAACCATACAGAGGTGTGGTTAGCAACATTACAACAATGTGTTATGGTTTCTGAATCCGTGTTGCTGCCACACATCATTGAAGTATGCAAGACTTACATCTCCACTGTTGCACACCTCCTTCTTGGTTCACAAACTGCGCCTGGACAAAGCATTGATGGCACCTGCCCTCCTGGGCTGGAAGCCGTGTCGAGGTTGTCACAACATGTGCTTGACTGCCTCATGCGCTCAAGTATCACGGGTCCAGCACAGGAGCTTCAAACACGTGATTACTTTCCAGAGCTTCCCTCACAGTCCTTCCACCTTTTGCCGTCACACCAGTATTTGGCGGCAGTATTTGGCAGGCAAAGATCTCCACACACACGTAGTGGAAGAAGTTCTCCGGATTCTACGTACCTGGTTGGCATTGCCTCCAATTGGCGCACTCAAGCACTCTGCAACTTCGTTCGCATTGTGGTCAGCAATGTAGGTTGGGGTAGAGCACACCTGGCGTGCTTTTGAGGATATCCCTGGATGGCTGCTCAACGATGGTGTCAAATTGCGCCGCAATCATGCAACAGCCCAATATGTGCTGGGCTCAATGTCAACCTTTGAGGCATTATTAGCCCAATAAGCTCTGGCCTCTCGCACATCAGAGACCTTCTCCCTACTCCATCATCTGCCACAAAGATACGACTTGTTGGTGCAATCAGCCCGCACATTTGTTCAGGACCCTCACAAGACATCTCCAGCCAAGAAGTCACGCATTGGTATCTTAAGTGGTAACACCTCAAACACTGGCGGTATGCTGCCCACACCAATTCCAGAACCAGTCTCTACTGCCAAAACCATTCCATGCATGCTGTCATTCATCCAAGAGGTGTACGCGTTACGCGGCAGTTACAATGGCGAGACCGTGGACAATGCCAGTGCTGAGCAGCGTGTCATGCTCCGCAATCCCAACCGTCTCATGCCCCTTCGGGACAAAGCTCCTTCCCGCAGGGTCATGATTATCAATTTCACTCACCCCTACATTTGCCCGAACACAGTCAGGCCTGTTCTCCATGCTTGTGTCAAGGCTGATAACCTACAGCACAAAGCCTATCACCGATCCCAACAACAATGACCAACAGGTGGCTTTTGCCACTCTCGCCGAGTTTGATGGGTGGATTCAGCATATGTGCCAAAAGTACACCAAATAAAGACGGAAACAAGCCCAACGACACCTTCTTCTGTAATGAAGTTGCATTCACCAGTATACCACAGACTCACCGACTTCTGAGCCACAAGACACTGATATGGGATGTTGTTCGAGCTTCCAACTGGGATGATCAACACGACATGGCATTTGACCAGGCTTGGAAATGGCTCCAGGTAATTGACCCTATCCCTGGTGTGGGTCCGGTGGTCAAATACCTTGTGTTAGCCAACCTCTGCAGTGCTTGTGTGGTGTAATCACCCACCGCGGACGGCCTGGCTGTCATCATCCGCAAAGTCAACGCTGGAGGTCTTTGTGGCCTAGAGAAGATGGGGTATCTGCGTTGCACCACTGCAAAGAACCGTCCGCCACTACCTGAAATTTGTGATGCATTAGCAAGGTTTTTTGGTGAGGTTAAACAGGGGCTTGGGCAGGAAGCCGAGGTATTTGGCTGGAATCTCATCAATTCCGAGCATAGTTTGTGCAAATTTGCTGAATGGTGAAATCAAAGTGCTACCCGGATCTAAGTTGATCTTCTCACTTACAATCTATGTATATGTATTCATTGAATCTGCAATTCCCAACCTACCCAATGTACATAGCCCATGCCATTGTCTCTGAACTTTGGGGACAAGGTAATAACATTAGTACGTTGTTTGTCGTGCAAACGCACCCAGGCCTGGGGTGTTAGCATTCATAGGGAGGGTCCGCTGAGCTTCAAACGCACCGTCTGTAGCTTGAAACCCGGCACCGCCAAGAATTACCATTGCAAGGTTCTCTCAATTAGTCTCAATCACATATTGTCTCTGGCACAGCTACACACCCGGAGGTCCGCATATCATAAGTGCAATCAGAGGCGCATTTTACCACCATCCTGGCGCACATGTATTTCAACACTTGAAAGCCACATCTAACAGCTTGACACTTTACGCTCAGCAACCAATGGAATGTCCAGAAAGTTGCCAACACGTGAACTTCATGCTCTTGGTGAGAATGTTACATTAATACAATGTTTTGCCTGCCAGCGCACCTGGGCCTGGGGTGTCTATATCCACAGAGAGTGGCCACGGAGCTTGAAAACCACCATCTGTAGCTTGAACCGCGTACAACCAAGAATTACCATCAGAAGAGTGTCTCACTTAGCCTCGATTTCATATCATTTCTTGCACAGCTGCATGCCCGAAGGTCCACATCAATTATAAGCCCAATCAGAATCTCATTTTACCACTACTCTGGGCCACATGTCTTTCGGAACTTGCAACCCCTGTCCATTAGCTTGAAATTTTCCACTCAGAAACCAACAAATGTCCACAAAGTTGCCCACGTTCTGTGCTCCACATGCTTCTGCTTGCGTCTACGGTGAGTACAATTTGCCTGTACATCAATTTCCCACTAGAACTTGCCGCAAACTCCCAGGAACATGAGTCTATGAGCTTGAAACTTTCTGCTCCGCAACCCATAAAAATCTCCGGGGTCTCTTTGGCTGCCTCAATCCACATTGTCAATCCATCATCCATCAATCATGGTCAGTATTTACTCCCATGAATTTATTGCTATTGTTTTGTTGACAGCTACGTGGAGAGAAACACATAGCGTGACAACTGCAGTGGGATACTCATTGCATACAACCGGGCTCACCAGGACCATTGACGGTAACAAGACAAAGCAACTACTTTATGAAACTTGGCAAAATTATTGCTATCACCAATCTCTAAGCTTAATCTGGCAGTAATACAACAACTCAAAACCACAAGCAACATGTAGGACCACAAACCTCCTTGTTCCCCCAATCTTGACCGATGGCCTGTCATCGAGGGCAGCCCCATGGTGGTGGAACAGCCACCCTTTCTGCAAATTGTCAAACATGTTCATCAAGTCGCCAAGATGCTGGAGATTTGCCGACCAAAGGATTTCAGCA
The DNA here is from genome assembly GCA_022592445.1 of Cytidiella melzeri. Lineage (NCBI taxonomy): Eukaryota > Fungi > Basidiomycota > Agaricomycetes > Polyporales > Irpicaceae > Cytidiella > Cytidiella melzeri. Next base: position 50,833 of record JABYQR010000187.1, on the reverse strand, counting down.
TCCCATGGGTAGCAGGGACACTGACCAAATACTACCGGCTGCTATGGTAATGAGTGGAGGGCCAACAATTACACCCACGGCAGCCTCAAGCCCGTCCCTCAACAGCGGGCTACATGAGAGTTTATTGTCAACAATGGGGGAACACCATACCGACCGCCAGCCCACAGTGTCCACAGGTAAGGGTGGTGTCGCTATTCATTGTACAGAGCTGACCTGGCTGGATGCTCAGAGGGAAGCAACACTTTTGAGGACTGTCTGCCACTGCATGGAGGCCAGCCTGTAGCAGTAGAAGATAGCCAAGGACACAACTGTAGGTCTTTTTCATTCACTCTGACAGCAGGCCATCAATGCTGAATATCTTCGGCGCTTTCAGCGGTGTATCAATACCTTCCCCTTCACAGAGAGGAGCCAGAGGCTGATGACCGCAGACCCTCGGATACTCAAGGTCGGAATCCACCACAACTACCCCAATCCAATTTGTCCTAACTAGACACACTTGTTTTGCTGCTGTTAGTACGTTTTGCATCATACGAGGGCTGTATACTGCCTCTATTGCTAATTCTGCTACATCAAAGAACTAGAATTCTTTGCTGAACTATTCTAGAGACACAACACCTATCACTATTCCCCCAAAGCGCCACCCTCGGCTTGAGGACTACTACAATCTATCCGCAACCACCACCGTTGGGGGCAACTTGCTTCAGCAAAACTCGTCTTCCTCCAGCTCGTCTGTATCACCTCCCACATATCAGGTACATCTTACAAACCAGGTGGCCAGAACCAATCCCACAGCGTGGCAAGATGTTGGAGGCTTCTCCGCTGTATTGAGTGAGCCCATACCTTGCTCATTGTGTGCTATTATTGACGAACGGTTTACTTCTTGATGTGCTGCCAGCGGAACCCTACCTTCAAAATCAAGTGTGGGGAACAGAGGCAAATATCAGACAACGCACATGCTATTGGGCGAGGTAGCATGCCTCCAACACCCATATCAATTGAATCAGTGGTCAGCCAGTGTGCGATATCTCAGGCAAACGGAGTTTGGATATTGAAAATTTGTTCCAGATGCCAGTGAATGCAACCAGAGTCAATTGGCTATGCTGGCCAAAGCATTCTCCCCTGACCATCTGGTGTTGAACGTAGACTTTGCCAAGAACTCTACTTGTGAGAGAATCTATCTAAAAGGAGACCAACTATTGTATTCCATTCCCACACCTGTGAGAACATCCTTCCATAAAGAGAACAATAGGGAAAGAACAAAAGGAGTCCATGTGAACAGTATCTATGACATCAAACCCTAGCTATGGGCTGAGCCATGTGTTTGTAGCCATGTGGTCTTACTTAAGCTAAGTCACATGCTAGTGTGATGTAGTAGCAAGTAACGTGACCATGTAGAGCGTCTAAGCCATGTGATACAGGCGCTTAACAGACGTGCAAAGAAGTTTGTGCAGAGAGGATTGCAACTGGGTTGTAGCCCCAGGTTTTGAAGATCAAAACAAGAGGTAAATTGCAAAAAATAAGGGCTAGTTGGGCCATCCACGACAGATGGCAAGAACATGTAACATTGGGGGCATTATATAGCTTACATAGGTGGCATGTAGTTACCAAATTTCCACGAGCTCAGTAACAATCCGTTTTGTCCAGCAATTCTGCTACAAGTCCCCTCAATGTCTGCACCCCACCATTGCATTCATCATCATAAGGTTTACACATTTGAGCATTTTCTTTTGCTCTGATATCCCAGCATCATAGTCAGACTTTTGGAGCTACTATGTACATTATTTGTATTTTGTGTGCCACATACAGTACCGGCAATTGGTTGGAGACATCCACTTGAAACCTCAGGGGCAGCTTGAAACAACCAGGCCACCTTGAAATTTGCTGGCCAGCTTGAAACCTGGTTGATTAGTTGGTGAACCGGAAACTCTTGTGAACACCCCAGCATTTTAACTCCGGACTAGCGTGAGACTTTGGTACCTGCTTGAACCCAACGGGCTTGGGACTTTTGTACCAGCTTGAAACTACCTGCCTGCAATAACAAAAACCCATGGAGTCTATTGAATACCACCAATACTGGCAAAATAAGTACATTCGAAGTAATTGGTATTTCACTCATACAGGTTGAAAGCCATCCGGAATTATCTGGGTAAAAATACAATCATCAAACAGCCGGACCTGGGGTTTGGCCAAGAGGTAGCGTAGTTTGTTATCCATGTTGATGGTGGTGGAATGCGTGCAAGCGTGAAACTCCATTAGACCTGGAAGGACGTCACCCAGTGGGTCTGGCTGGTCAATGCGCGGAGGGTAGTGAATGATGTCAATGAGAAGAGCATTGAGTAAAGGATTCCACCCAATATGTCAAACATACATGTATGGCTTCTTCATCATTGCTGAGTGGCAGAAGGTCGCTGCCGGTGGCCGCATGCAAGAGCAAACGGGAGTGCGTGCATGGGTCATCCGCCGGGTATTGGTCAGGAAGAGAACAAATGGTGTGTAGCCAACCCTGTTGTGGAATCCAAATAGTTGGTCTTAAAAAGCCTTCTGAAACGGGTCCTTGTCGTTGATTTCACCGTCATTGCGTCCCCGGGGAGCGCCATACATGTGTTGAGTGAACATAATGCGGCTGGTCAAGTCACAAGGTGTTTGTACCCGCCGGTTGTATGTCTGTATCAGAATGGGCTTGAGAGACCGGTATGTATGTAATGGCTACCTGGAATATTAGAAGGCAATCAATTGCAATGGTAATGGTATGGATGACTTACACCGTTGTCAGAAGGTAGAAATGCATGTTGGGCAATGTCAATGTGTGCATCCAGGGGAACATTTGCACCCTGAGCAATAGCTGCAAAGTCTAATTCCAAATGAGGATGGGCAGTGCCCAATGTCCGGCTCATGAGTAGGCCACGGGTCACCGCGGTGTGCGCTGTGACCACTCGATTGGAACTGAGTGTGGACGGCTGTTGGTTGATCTGGTCAGTCCACATGGTAGAAATGCATGGTACAGATGGTTTACATTTATGTTAGCATCCAGAAATAGTGAGCTAACCGGATCAAAATACAACTGCGGAACAATGACATCCAGACTTGAGGACTGCCACTGGCGCGAACCTTTGGTGACAGATGTAGAGACATGGCGGTTAATGAAGCTTTTGTCATAGTTGAAAGATGCCTGCCTATCAAGAAGAAGCAAGGGGAGAAAGGGTGTGATAGGCAAAGGAGCACCAATCCACAAAAAATGCAGCATTATCAGAGTGCCAGCGACTTGGAATAGGTTTATACAATGAGTGATGGGATCAGTGGAGGGATGCAAGTTGGGTGTCACATATCCTTCACGGAATTGCCATAGTGAATCATCGGAGAGAAGGATTTGTAGAGCCTCACGTATAATGCCATTGCGTTGTCTGTCCCCCGCGCCCATGGCACTGTGATGGAGGTAAGCAAAAATACAAAAGGAGCAGTACACAAAGCTTACATGTTAACGGTCCGTTTGAGAGGGAAAAAGAAGTGGGCAAGATGAAGAACACCTTGTACCTGGACCATTGGGCTTCGGATGCCTGTTGAATGATTTCATCCAAAGTGTTGAATTTGTGTATTGCAGGATCAGCATGCAGCCAACACAGGATAGCAAGTAAGTAGTAAACAGGCACCGCTGTCAACACATGGTGCACAGAAAGAAATTTGGTGGGGTTTGTCACAGCACATATAGCCGCTTGCAGCCTGTGCCAGATCTTCCTGCCGTTCAACCACTGGAAATAGATTATCCTGATTGTTGTATTCGAAATGGAAGTCCTCATCTGCAAATGTGCATAGACTGCCACGGAGGTAAGCGATGGTGGTCTGTTGTATGTGTGGATAGAGTCATGAGAAGATGCTGGCGGGGACAATAAGCAATAACACAAACCTCAGCAATGCTGTCTACATTGGTGGTGTTCATTATCACTGTAAGCAAAGGGCCGGGGGCAAAAATGGTCCTTCCCGGTAGCTGAGAATCCAACAATGAACATGCAGTTAGATGCTGGGTATATGTAAACATGGCAAATACCAGCCAAGGAAGTAGGCATATCAGCCAACTCTGACAAAGAGGGACTGGACAAGCGTCAACGACATGCTGGTGGGGCCTCGAGATTTGGGATCTGTCAATACGCCAACCAAATGACAAATGACAAAGTAAGATTGTTGCAAACAGCGGTTTACCGGTGACACAGCACGTGGACGCCGTTGGCAGGAAGAAGATGCCCCAGGTTGTGAAGAGTTAGAGAGATGTGAGGTATCAGGACCTGGTGTGATTGCATGTTGTTCCAGTGATTGGGAGACATGTTCTGAGGCTCGCTGGTGTCAAAGCTACAAGGTGGCCATGATGAATGGCAGATAGGGTAGCATTAGAAAGGACAGAAACCAGCTACCTGAGATAGTTGTATGAGTTGACATGGAAACTTTGAAAGCATAATGGCATTGAAAACTCGTGAATCAACCACGGGACTATGCAACATACTGGACTGCGTGGGTATATAGAGCGCACAGACTCCGCCGGGGAAGTGGGTAATTCCCCGGGGCAGTTGGCAAGACAGTAGGGCATCTGAAAGGAACCTCGAGCAAACTGGAGCTTTGCAAAAACGCGGTGCGGAAAACAAGGATGCATTGCTTCTGGCTGATGAGGCACTGATGACAGCTTGGCAAAGGGCAGTGACAAAAGTGCATGTTGATGGTTGCCATAACCAGGAGCTTGGAATACGCTTTGTCAGATGGAAGCAACGGTACTGCATAAAAGACCACGAAACAAAACCCAATTTTTTTACACTTTGCAAGTCCATGACTTTGTAAGTGTTGCCACCATCACACGGGCCTGTAGAATCAGTTGATTGATCTTAGGTAGTGCAAGCTCGCAGCGTGTATGCGCAGACATATACTTTGGCTTTCTCATAGCCATGAAGCGTTGTCAATAGTCAATGTGGGAGGTATAACATCTGAGGCCGAGGAAGGACTGGTGGGAAACCGCAATCCGTTACGTGTGAGATGGTCTGTTCACGCATGATGTATATCCATGAAGATGTTGGTCTCAAGAGTAAAGTCAACCTGGACTGTCAATCCAGCATCAGTGTGACGCTGAAGTACAGCAGGCATTTCAGTTTGAGGCCATGAAAAGGCAGCGGGGGATGTCTTCCGGGTTCCTTCTGCCTTGTACCTGTAATGTGATTAGTCAGTCAAAGTCGGAAGACTTGTGTGTGTCCCTACTGGTGTGTAAGGCAAAATTACTATTGTCCCTTGCATGGTGGGATGGGCAATGGGTGCAAAATCTCACAGTTTAGGAGGCTACGTATCATGGTAACCCCACAGCTGGCAACAGAGACATACGGAGTTGACATGCCAATGTAGAGTGGGCTAAAAGCAGGCAAATCTCAAGGTCACGCAATAACACAGCAGATATGGCAGAAGATGCACAGAGAAGAACACACCACAAGTGTGATTGGCCATGCTGCCCCGTACCCACATACGTACTTGCTCTGGTACATCTGGGTGGATGCCATAAAGAAGCCAGCTATGTGGGCAGACCGCAAACAGCTGAGCATGAGATGACGGAAGCTATGCTGTTGTACAATGAAACAGATTTTGAAAACTAGATTGTGTAAATGACATATCACAAGTCGTCCAGAGGAATCCAGAACAACGTAGCTTGCACAGTTGCACACAGAGCATCTCCCTCTACGGAAATAGAGGGAGGTTGGTCACAGGGGAACTGTAATTGTTTGAGTTCATATGAATCAGCAAGACTGGCAAGCAGATGATTGCGAGGGGGGTGTGCGGAAGGAAAGAGACAGAGTAAAAAGACCAAAACCCTTGGGGTTATATGAGCTCACAAAGGGCAGAGAAAATAATGGCTCACATGAGACATTAAAGAACCAAAAGTGTAAATTACATATGGGGTGAATGTGTGCAAGGGATGAGAGTACTGTTTGCCAACAAAGGGGGAATGTAGGTAACACATGGGTAGACCATGAGGAGATCAAAAGCTTACAACATGCAAGCCCAAGGTAAGCGGTGGTGTACATGCGGATGGTGATGTAGATTTGCATTAGGTGTGATTGACAGGGAGGAAAAAAGAAAGCGAGACTTATCATTATGTGTGCGTTGTGTGTGTATGTGTAGGCTGCAGGTAAGTGTGTCGTAGGTGGAACATAGGTGAGGGCCGTGTAAATGAAGGCGAGGTTAATGTTTATGTCAGGGGCACAGTATGTGTACACGTACCTGCATGGAGTATGTCTGTGTGAGTAGTAGGTGCAAGGTAGGGAGTATGTATGCACTGCATGTGATTGATAAGGTGAGATAAGGGCAAGTGATGGTTAGATGAAGGTCAGTAGTGAGTAGATGAAGGTGAGTCATGCGTGACATGTATGTGTAATGTAGGCAACAGTTGTGTACCAGGTGAGTGATGTGTATGTTGACTATACACAGGCATCCATATACATGGGAGTCAGTGGTAGGTATATTGTACATTACCTGTATAGAAGCAGTAGGGAAGCTGTATGGTGTTGTAGGGAAGATGTAGGGATGCTGTAGGGTGGGCAGCAGCTAAAGGAAGGATGGGGAGAGCATGGGGAGACCGTAGGGCAACATTAACATGAGTGTTGTGTAGGTGGCATGTATGTACATGTGGGATATTGATGGGCATCATCTATGTTCATGTGTGGGTAGGTGTGACATCATGGGGGATTCATGAGTGTTTGTCTAGACGCTTGACTTCGTGTCATTTTTTTAATTTTTGTCCATCACCCACCTTCATACAGAAGGGCAGTGGTGTTCAAACGCTACCGGAGTGCCACAACCTATACTTGGTGGGAACAGGAACAAGAAAGACACTGGCCCTGCAATGTGTAACAGTAAGGTTACTACTCACCAGGTAAGTTGATAAACTTGGGGAATTGAGTGAGGTAGAGAGTAAGAGGTGTGGTGAGCAAAGTACTGTGGGTACTGAGTAGTCAACAGAGTGGATAAGACTGAGGGTGACACAGACACGGGGCTCGAGGTGACAAACAGGGACACAATGTGGAAGACAACAACAAGGTGGTGGCAGGTGTGTAGCACATTGCTCTCACAAACTGTAAACCTTATTCAGGTATCTAGCCCAGCAAAGACCAAGAAATGAAGAGGGAGGGGGGTTAAGAGCATACATGCAGCTGTTTACATAGACTTCAGGGACCTGCACACAGACCATGCATGTTCAGGGTAGGCTTTGCAAGAAGCTGTGTGAAGAAAGAACAGAAGAACTTACTGGAAGTCGTTGAGATTCTGTCTCAGAGAAAATATGAGCATGTTGTTGATATTGCTCAGGCACCATCTCCTCAAAGGTTTTCACCGGTTTCACCCGGTTCTCAACCTCTGCTAGCTCACTAGAGTACGTGTATCCTGCTAGAGTGAACAAACATTTGCCTTCTTGTACCATAGGTGTCGTACATGGTACAAGAAGGCAAATGTGTGCATAGAATGCGTCGGGGAGTTCCTTTTCCACCAAGCTGAGTAGTGGCCTGCGCCTGTAACTTCGGCGATTCAGCTACATTCAAACTTCCTGAACCTTCTGTGGTTTTCTCAATGTCTTCTTCGGCTTCCTCCCTATCCACTGGCAAGTACAGAAGTTGTTCCACAACTTTCTGCAATCCTGAACTCCTCTTCTTCTGTTTAGGCTCAGCTGTTCTCTTAGCTGCAGCCTCCTTTGCTTTCTCAACCCGTTCCCTGGGTTTACACGCATCAGGACATCCATCCATCTTGATGATGCCTTCATACCAATCAATGGTGGGGTTGTGATACCGCAACCAATCAATTTCTATGATCATGTCTTCTGGCCCAATATTGGTGACCATGAAGATGGTCCTCTCCTTGTGGTCTCCTATCCTCATATTGAGAATGGCAACTTCATCAATAGCCCCATCTTGATTTGGGGTTCCATCTATGTTGTACACCGGAATGGGCTCTTTCAACTTCTGGGTCCTAATACAATGCTCTCAAACAAACTGTTTATGAATGAATAGTGTTGAGGCTCCACTATCAATCATTGCTGCGACTTCTTTAGATCTCCACACTCCTGAGACTGTGATGAGTACATGAAAATGTTTGGAGTCAGAACCAGTCTCTAGTACATCAGACGCGAGTACGGAAATCTATTGGTACATGGTAAACATGGGGCGCGTGCTTCCACAGCTCGAATCACGGCCTGGATCAAAAACCCTCTTCAATCCTCTTCTTGAGGTCGGCATTTTCTGCCCTCAGCTTCTCCGACTCTCCTAGTACAGCGCTGAGCGTCACCTCTGACACTCCACACAAGCTTGGTGCTTCCTCCCTCTCAGGCTTCTTTTCTTCAGCCTGAGGGAGAAAATGCCTGTCCATTGGTAGTGGCCACACGAGTTCCACAAAGTGGTGGGCGTGGCACTGCTGGTTTGGTGCACGTGCGTGCAATGTGATTAGGGCCGGTGATAAGCTCTTGGCAGTTGTAACACCACTGACCTTGTTGCATTTTGGAGGCATCAACCTCCATAGGGACTGGACCGTTTGAGGGTGGGGGAGCTGGAGTAAACCTGGGCTGAGACTGGGTAGGTCTCGACGTGGTTGACAAGGGGACAGATGGAACTTTCTTTTCCGTTGTTTCCCTGATGCGAGCATATGTGGCCGCCATCTTCAGGGACCTATCAATCCAACCTTGGTAATTTGTTGGAGGTGTTTCAGCTGTTGCCAGCTGCCCATAGATAAACTCAGGGAGACCATTGATGAACTGGATCTCCTTGTCTTTGTCACTCAACCCATTGATACGACCCACGTAGGATTGGAAATTGGTGACATAAGTACCTACATCACGCACGTTCTTCTCCTTTTTCTCAGCTCCACAGAGCTTCTCCAACTCATGGATGGTGGTATCTTCGGGCGTTGCATCGCTGAAGTACTTTTTGAGTTTGGTTTTGAACTTGGCCCATGTGTCAAGGTTGGCCGGCAAGTCACCGTTGTTGTCGGCCATGTGATCCGTAACCGGTATTGCCCATTGGGAAGCCTTCTCTGACAACCGGTAGATTGCTGTCAGGACCTTGGTCTTTTTGTTGGTGATACTGGCGGTCACCCAGTAGGCCTCACATTGGGACAGGAATTGTTCCAGGTCACAACCGTGCTCGCCTTTGTATCTGTCAGGTTTGGAGTCATTGTTATTGACTGTAACCTGTGGCCTGGGCATGGCTTGCGCAACTGCAGCTACAATAGCTGCAATCAGAACGGGGTCTACTGCTGGTGTCGTCATTGTAACCAGTACGGGGGTAGTCAGGGTTCCAGGTATTACCGGTGAGGTTTCCGGTGTAGATTTGGATAGAACAGTGATAGGAGTGGTGATTTTGGGTAAAGCCGGTGTGACCAAACTGGGTTCAGGTTTGACTTCTTCTTTGTCGTCTGATTCAGGAGGTTCAACAAGTAAGGGAACTTGGCTATCACTACAGGGTATGTAACCAAAGTATTGTTGTCTGTCTCTGAAGTAGTGAGATACTGGTGCAAACTGCTGTTTCCTGTTTGGACACAATTGTTGTTCACAGACTTTGATATATGCATGATCCTCTTTGTTATTGTTACAATCCTGAAGATTGTTGGGATCAAAAATGTGGAGTAGATTATTGCACTCAATGATGACTATCTATTACAGTGGGAGTTTCTCAAAATATCCTCCGTCTGCTACAAACACAACTCTACTTGTGACTTCTGTCAACCTCTTGCACAATTGCGTGAAGTTGATTTGTCCTACTGACTGCAGGCCCCAATTCAGTGCTTTGAGTTGGGTGGGTGTGCGCATGAAGAGTACTTCCTCCGGATGTTCTGCAAGGTATAGAAGTTTGTCGTTGAGAAGTGAGACCGCCTTGGTCTGCAGATTGTTCCAATCACAAGTGAGTTCAATCAGAATCTTGAGGTGTCTGGTAGTGGCCTCACTCTTTGGCTTGAGGATGCCAACTTGGTCCTTGATGGAGAACTTATGGAAGTTGAGTGTCACTGGTTTCTGTGCGTCCGGTCGAGGTGGTGTGGGTGCCCAGGAGATGCGGTCTTTGAGAGACGGTTTCTCAATACAGTTGGCGGCAGTTTGAGCACGTTCAGTGCGTGTACGTTCCTTGATGGACTTGTTGTCACAAGCAAACTTTTTGTGGTTGAAGTGTGGGAGTCTAGTACCAAGAGGGTGGTAGTGCAGACAGTGTGAGACAAAACAATGGCTTCAAGGTCCTTCTCTGTGTAGAGATGGGGACAACCTTGTTTGTGCAGTTCTTGTCAAGCCTCAAAGAAGGACTCGGGTACGTTACAACGGATGTGTATGTCTTTGGGCACTACAACCATGACGTGAGAAGTAAGATCAAGGGCCCTGGCCAATACAACGTACTGGTAAACCGGGGGGGGGGGGCTGAAATTTTCAAAACTTTGGGGGAAAGGAAATGTGCGGTTGCGCGACATCCAGGCAAGCGTACAGAGATTCTACCTAATGTCAGGAACACAACCAAACTCTATGAAGAGCCAGGAAGTGACAACGGGGGTGGAGGAACAACGAGCAAACTCACGTGAACAATGATGACAAGGGAAATGGTGATGATGAAGGAGAAGCGACAACAAGGGAGTAGCTAACAATGAGCTCAAGACCAGGGTTATATTAGTACAATGATGGACCTAGTACAAGGTGGACGTCACCTAAAGACCAGGAGGTAGAATCTGAGGTCTTCAGGGAGCTACAGGGTGGGTTTATATACATTTCAGACAAGGACCCCTGGTACCGGGTCTGTACTCCTAACACTGCCGTGGAAACGTATGGTGTGCTATGGTGCGATGTTCTACAATGTTCCACAATGTTCCAGCACCTTCTATGATCATGTGACCAGTCTGTCACATGTACTTGATCACATGCAGGAGCCATGTGCCATCGATAAGATAAGATAAGGAGAATAAAAGGAAAAGAAAAGGGAAAAAGTGCACATGTTCGTGACAGCTAGGACATAGGGTGTGCTTAGTAAGGTACATTACTTTGCTGACTGGTGTAAGTATTAGGGGTCTCAGAGTAGTACCTGGGGTACTCCCCTTCATGTATCTATAGAGGCACTCCTGAGGGCATATCCCCTTGGTTTAATCCACTGTTCATCATGGACTACTCAGCACTGCAGAGTTATTTCCTCACCAGACTTCTTACACTCTATCTCTCTCTATCCATTCAAGTATGACAACTTACCTGATGAGTAGTAACCTTTACTGTTATACAAGTGCCTGCTGCAACTGCTACTTTTTTATGTTTTTCCAGGATGGATAAATGTGTAATGTTCTAGGCCTAATAACTTAGCCCCGTCCAAGCAAATTGTTGCTACTACACAGAAACGAAAATAATCCCTCTCTGTTATAGAAACACACTTTCACCAAAGTGTTAGGTCATGGCACTCAATAGCCCTCTCACTCTCTGTTATTGGGGGCTTCTTTTCCAGACACAGGGTCCAGTATGCCCCACTTTGTGTCTGTGAGACCTCTGCAATTCAAGTGTCCTGCCTGACTGGGGCTCACCCACCACAGCGTAGATTCCAACAACAGAGGATCAACCTCACTACCTTTCTCATGATGACCATTGCATCTGGAATTGGAATCACAGTTTGCAGAAAGGCAAAACTCATCCTCTCCAAAATCTACCCCATCTGCTGGCTTTTTGTTAGCAAAGTATTGCCACTTCCTCTGTGCCCCCCACCAACTAGAATATAACTTGAGATTGCTTGTTACATTTGTGAAGATCCACTCAACAAACTTTGCTCAGTATTTCTGACATGGAGACGAGGCTCGACGTTACAAACAGGAACATGAAGTAGGAAATAATGAGGTGGTGGTAGGCATGATGCACAATACTTTCACCAGCTATAAGCATTATGCAGAAGAACAAGAGGTTGAGATTGGGGGCTAGGAGCGTACATGAAGCAGTATATATAGACTTCAGGGACCTGTGCACAGACCATGTTCAGGGCAGGCTTTGCAAGAAGCTGTGTGAAGAAAGAACAGTAGAGCTACCTAAAGAAGAACAATAGCTATTTTCTGGACTCTGCCAAGGCCTCTACTCATGAGAGAATCTATCCAAAAGGAGACCAGTTATTGTATTCAGTTCCCACACCCGTAAGAACACTCTAACTACAAAGTGAACAATAGCAAAAGAACAATAGGAGGCCCTGCACGTTATTCCTGAATTCCCATTCGCAATATTTTGTGTAAATCAGTGATATCCACCCAATATCAACTCTATATCCATTCAAATTGATTTCCATGCAATAAATATGTAATATCCATAAGCTCCCATAACTGTAATTTAGATCCGCAAGGAGTGCCCGCCGGCAGTACTTGTAAGCACAATTATATACTGCAGCTGACTCATCAGCAATTGGCGCATCAGAAGTGTCCAAATTTAGCAGGCATTGGCCGCTTCTGATTACATAACACTTTGGTGTATGGCAACTGAACTGGATGGCACAGCTGAGAACAACGGCATTGCTCTCAACATTGCACCAAGACACATACAATGTCAGAAGCACCACTGGAATCTCGGCTTGCTTGGAACAAGGTCAAGCCAGTCATTCAGGGCGATCTGGAATTGCATGCTGTCCATAAGCAAGTGATTTTGTTGGCGGAATCTTTTGTCGCGCTCAAAGATGGCTTAAATGGCAACAATAACATGTCCAACAACATTGTCAATTTTGCCTGCACCGTAGAGATGTGTATCACTCAGGCATGCATGGCAACCAGTGTGCAAGAGCTTTCCTTTGCATGCCGAAAACTTGTAAATTCTGTCGAGCTTCTTTGGCAGCAGCACACTGAGCATATATGCATGCAATCGTAAGTACAAATATGACTGCAGTTCACGCAACAACTGATGTTCATCTTGTTAATGTTAAGAACCTCCTATATACCTCTGGCTCTGCCAGAAACTGTCAATATCTGTGGTTTGCCTGTGCAGCAATCTCTTGCTTGCTACAAGTGAGTATTATAAATTTGGTGTGCGCTCTCATGTCTGAAGATTGATAGACAAACTACTTTCAATGACTACTTCACTCTGACACAACCACTGCCACATATTCAGCGCCGTTCCATTTATCCGCAGGCTCAACAGTCAGTGTCTCACCTCCAAAACTGCTCGATATAAACAGCTCTCACACATTCATTCACAGCTTCCCCTCGTTTTGCCAACTCCCAATTGACATTTACTTCTGCATTGTCACTCCAGTTTTGAGATCCAAGTATCCGGCCTTGGACGTGTTGTCAGAGCCGTCTGGATATCATAAGAGCACGCGAGCTGAAATGTATGCTCTCAAATCACTGTAATCCACATTATACGCACAACAAACTATAGCATGATTTTGAGTGCACTCTGTTGCGGCTCGGATTATTTATTGTGAGGGCAGTTGTGGAGGAATTGGAAATTTGGTCTGGTGATATTGGAGACACGCTCACAGGTCACTCTTGGCAGGGCGTGGCATCTTGTCTCTCAAGTTGCAGATCTATGGGCGCCTGGCATTATAGATTAGATTACTGACAGCTTGCTAGTGCGCTGTTGGTCGCTTTTGCACCCTCTACCTGCAACCACAACCAGGACCACAACAACGGCCACTACTATGACTACAACCACCACCCTGTACACTGTTGCAGCAGAGCATCTGCTGCAATGGGTCATATGATCACCACAACAATGAGCAGCACATTGCTTTTGCGCCCTCTACCTGCAACCACAACCATGACCACAATGACAGCCACTACTACGACTACAACCACCGCCCTGTACACTGTTGCAGCAGAGCATCTGAAACAGTTTCCAGGTAAGTTGCGCTATGTTTCCGCTTCACAATCGCCCACTTACCCTGTCCGTAGATGACAAGATTGCTCGGCGCATTGCCTCCATCATTGCACAGATGGAAGCACTAGATTTCAATGTTGCTAACTTTATGTGGTACATGAGCTAGTCGTCTCAGGCTGTCACTAGGCCAAACACGGCTGAAGATCAAGTACAGCAGATGCGCAAAGATTAGATTGGGCGTCTTGTTAGATATCTACGTTGTGAGTTGTGACATGGTAAATTTCATAGATGGGGGAGTGACCTGCAAGCGCCCGTCTATTTGCGCCAGACACCTAGGCTTCTTTTCTTGTATTGCTTGTCCCTCACCTCCATTGCTCAGCTCAAAACCTTTAAGGCTGTTCTCATGCCAGCTAAAACTAAATGTCCCTGCAAGAAATGTCAGATTGCAGGTGGCAAGTTTCAGACGTCCCAACAGATTTGCCAACATCTCAAGCGCAAGCAACACTTCCAGCAAAAGCTTGACCAATCCTTGCCTGACGAACCAAGAAGGAAAGCCAGAAGAACCCACAATTGTGGAACAGAATATTCTCAAGAAGCTGTATGTTTTTTGGTGCAGCAGGCAGAGGAGGAGTTCATGAACTCTCCAGGCCTCTACAGTGTTACCGGTGTGTTACCCTTTGTTGTTTGTCCTGCACACTGAATGTGTTTATGATGAACATGTTTGTAGGCAGGTTTTAATACTAGCAATTCCAACGGTGCAGATCTGTACCTAGAAGACATGTTTGTAGATTCATGTGAGGGTTCAGGTATTGTGTATTGCTATGATTGACCATGTGCACAATTTCTGACGCATCTATGGAAGATTTGGAGGAAGATTGCCACAGAAATTTTCTCTGTTTGCCTACTCTGTCGGACTGGCAGTCATCACACAGTCATTCCCCCGTTATGTATCCTGATAATCAAGATGGCTACTCCTCCAACGCTTCTGGCCTTGACATAGAGAGGGACCCCCTCTTCCTGGAGCTCGAAAATATTTTTGATCACGCTGACCAGCTGCTGCATGCAAATGACAGTCAAGGTGATGATTTTGATCTACTGTTGGCATTCTACGAGGACTCTATCATTTGCAACATCTACCTTCATGTTTTCCTGGAGGCTACGTTTAACCACGCCACTCATGAGTCCATACAAACCCAGCTTGACACTCACTATGGAACACTCACAGCCTGTCAAGAGTGCGGTATGCCAATTGAAGCACTCGAGACAATGGCCCGGACCATATGCTGATACGCCCGGAAACTGCTGGACATGCAACAAGCTCAACAAAGACCCCTTCGCGCGAACAAGCAGAGTGTCACGGAGACAGAGCTCAACGCAGCAACTAGGGACACGATGTGGAAGTCAACAACGAGGTGGTGGCAGGCGTATAGCACAATGCTCTCACCAACTATAAACCTTATACAGGTATCTAGCCCAGTAAAGACCAAGTTAGATTGATACTACCCGCTATGTAGTACAAGAGGGGTTTGCTTACCTAGCCCAGTAAAGACCAAGAGGTCGAGATGGGGGCTAGGAGTGTACATGCAGCTGCTTATATAGACTTCAGGGACCTGCGCACAGACCATGTTAAGGGCAGGCTTTGCAAGAAGCCGTGTGAACAAAGAACAAAAGAACTACCTAAAGGAGAACAATAGCTATTGTCTAGACCTTGCCAAGAACTCTACTCGTGAGAGAATCTATCTTAAAGGAGACCAACTATTGTATTCCATTCCCACACCTGTGAGAACATCCTTCCATAAAGAGAACAATAGGGAAAGAACAAAAGGAGTCCATGTGGACGTCATCTATGACATCAAACCCTAGCTATGGGCTGAGCCATGTGGTTGTAGCCATGTGGTCTTACTTAAGCTAAGTCACATGCCAGTGTGACGTAGTAGCAAGTAATGTGACTGTGTGGAGCGTCTAAGCCACATGATACGGGCGCTTAATAGACGTGAAAAGGGAGTTTATGCAGAGAAGGTTGCAACTGGGTTGCAGCCCGGAGTTTTACAGATAAAAACAAGAGGTAAATTGCAAAAATTAAGGGCTAGTCAGGCCATCCATGACACAGAGCTCCTTGTCACTCAAGAGCTCTCGCAAGACGTCTCGAGGTTTGCGCGAGAGCTGGTTCTACAGCTTGCTTCTCAAGCTTGTCATACAGCTCGCGTCTCGAGCTGACTTGCTCCTTGCACCTCGCATCTCGAGCTTGTCTATGGCTCAGCCCTTTGGGCACTCGAGCTTGTGCTCCCTTGAGTTATGGTTTGCATTCTCGCGCGAGTTCTTGTCCATGTCTCTCGCGAGTTTTGGGCAGCCTCAAGCACATTGGCACTTTCCCTTGCAACTCTTGGTTCCTTGCAGCCCCCTTGCTGCAACAAACTTGAACGAGGCACTCTTCTTGCAAACAACCAGAGCTCCTTGTCACTCGAGAGCCCTTGGATCCCGTGGCTCTTCTCAGGAATAGGGGAACCTCGAGCAGCCTCTCTCTCTCTTCATCAATCCCCCAAACTTGTCACTACCAGGATTTGTTTCCATTGCACTGCCTCCTTCTCCTGTGTGGACTTGAGTTGCCAAGCCTTTGTTTGATTGGATGCTTGTGGTTTATCTGCACAAGAAGCAGTGTACTTCTTGTTCTTGTGACAAGTTTCATGATTGCCCCTTGTTTCATCTCACACTGCCCTCTCTCACTGCCTTGCTCTCACACGGACCTTGAATTTGATATGGACTTTTGTGCAGTAGTATTTATACACAGTGTGTTTGTACCTCAAATAGCTCAGAATACAACACCCCCCGTGTTTCCCCCTTCAAGTTTGCCTCTGCAAGCCTTGCATCTTGCGCCTCGAGCCCTCCTGCTCCTTGCATCTCGCATCTCAAGCCTTCTTATGGTGTGTATATCTCATTTGTGTTGCATTCTCGAGCCCTCTTGTGTTCCTCACTGCGTTTATTCTACTGCGTTATTTCACTGCGTTGCGTTCCTCTTTCACTGTGTCGTCCTTTTGAGCCATTGTTTACCTTCTCTTGGCCACTGCGTTTATATTGCGTTCCTTTCACTGCCTTGCGTTTTAAAGCCACATTTCTCTTTCACTCGGCAACTGCAATTCACTGTGTTTTCTCCTTTCCTCTCATCCCTTGCAACCTCTTCTCATTGTTTCACTCAACCTCTGAGCTTTCCCCACCATTACCCTCTTGGGTTCTTTCCCTCACGCCTTGTAAACCCCTCAGCGTGCATACTTGTTGTTTCTTGCACTTCTCTACATACCTGATCCCCTCCTCTTGCCCCTAGTTGTAGTGCGGCTCCCACCTACCACTTGCACTCTTCACATCTTGTTGCTTTGTGCCGCATCTTGTTGCATCTTGTTGCCTCTTACCACATTGTATCACCTCTTGTTTGTGTTTAGGTGCAGCCTAGGACTCTTGGACTCACTCGCATCACATATTCACTCCACCCCTGTTACTACTCACACACGCAATCATCTCCCTTGAGGTCTGGTGTGTTTGTGCCTGGTCCCTCCGTGTTCAGGGGGTGTGTTATTGTCTCAACACACGGTTGAAGGCTGTCTGGGTGTTGACCCCAATCAATACCTATTGTACTGTAGTCTCTGCGACGTATGCTGGAATTGTCACCACCCTTATGAGCTCAACAATCTCAAATCCCCACTCTGTCCTCAAGAAGACTGCTCTGGCTGTCTCTATACTCTCAAGCGTCTTGAGACCAAAATTAAACAAGTGCCCAATAAAATCCTGGCAACTTGTCCCATCATCCCACAAATTCAACGAATGCTGTTGTGACCGGGAAAATTTGAAGATTTCCAATGCTGGCACACTGAGGACAATCGGCCAGGGCGTTACCCCCTCCCCAATTGACATGTTGGACTGGATGCATTCCCAAATCTTGATGTCCCTTTACGAGACATCTACAATGGTGGGGCTTGGCACACTGCACAGGCTGGTCTAATGTGTCGACGAGGCGGAGAATGGGATGTGGAGGACATAGACACTTCACAAATCAACCAGTGTTTTGTGTCATTGCCCAACGGGCTTCTTGTGATGATCAACATAATTTGGTCAGTTGGTTTCTTCTGTGGTGGGCCTATCATGCAGCTGATCCATGATCCAGGTTCACGCCCAGGAATACCAATAAATTTGCAAGCAAGTATTCATGCAGTGCCATGTATGCTATGTTCCTCAACAATCCACAACAAAAACGGTTTGACTGTGATGGAACGGTGCTCATATGTGTCATACCAGGCCCAGGCGAGCCATCATTTGAGCAGCTTAACTCAGTCATTGAATTGTTTGTCAAAGACATGTTACAACTTGGTCATGGTGAGTAGTCTCTGTTACTTGCTCTTCCAGTCTTACTCATATTTGTTACAGGTGTTTCACTCAGAATTCACAGCATGAACAAGTGCATGATGACTCATGCTCAGCTGTTCATCAACTTGTCAGATCTACCCGCCACTTGCAAGTTGACCGGCTTCCACTCATGTACTAGCAAATATTTCATGGGCCCGTGGTGCTGTCAAACGGTTGTGTCTCTCACACACAAGGACTGCTTCTCTCCAGAAAGTAAGCAAATAAAATTTGATCAACCACAAAATTGACATGTTATACCAATAGAATTCAAACAATGTCAGGACTGGCAGTACCTCAGGTATGCATTCCTCTCTCGTGATTTGGATGCTGCAGAACGCAAGGAAATTGCCGTGAAGAAGGGAAAAAGATGGTCAGCACTTGACGAGTTGCCTGGTTGGCTTCCAGCACAAAACTTGCAATTAGAATTCATGCATGCTACATTTCTTGGTGAGTTGTTGGTATTCATGAATGCAGGCTTACAATGCTCTCTCTCTCTCTCTCTAGTTCTCATCTTTTTTATCATCAATAGAGTGGCCCGGATTGATTGGCCAAATCCCTGCAAAGTAAACCGGTCTTGACAATTGTGGCAATACCAGAGTGTGCTGACTGAGTTCTGAGGTTGACGAGGGCACACTAAAGGCCGATCAGTGGCGCAATTTTGCAAACATCCTGCCTGTTGCACTATATTGTGCCTGGAAGATTGATGGCCAGATACCTGGCACCAATGCCCTAAGCCAAAGACTTTGACAAAGGCAGGCAGACACTGGGTATCCACGGCCCAATTTCCGGTGGAAAAACATGAGAAATACGTGAGAAAAAATGGCGATTTTATGGTACCTTTTTGTAGCAGAAATAGCGCCGAAAAACACTGAATATTTCATCTTGTTTTTCTTGTGAGCGAATGGATGAAAAAGTGGCTTTTTTCTCAATGCGTTTTTCCGGCCTTTTGGTGATGCCTAAACGGAGCGTCACCAAAAGGCCGGAAAAACGCATTGAGAAAAAAGCCACTTTTTCATCCATTCGCTCACAAGAAAAACAAGATGAAATATTCAGTGTTTTTCGGCGCTATTTCTGCTACAAAAAGGTACCGTAAAATCGCCATTTTTTCTCACGTATTTCTCATGTTTTTCCACCGGAAATTGGGCCGTGGTTACCCAGTGAGAGCAGAAGCAAAGAAGGAGGCCGTCTTGGCCAGCCACCACATGGAGGTGCGTGCACGTGATCACAATGTCACGATTGAAGACTTGCAAGACAGCAACAACAAGGAGGGCCTCTGCTGAAACACTAACAACTACCCTGGACATAAAAGGAGCCAGACACGAGCACACCAGACCTCTTAGAGGTGATCATGTGAGCGAGTTGTGTGGAGTTGTGTGTGTAAAGTGTGCAAGTGGGTCAAAGAGTCCTAAGCTTTGCTAAAAGTAACAAGAAAGTTATTGCGAGTAGTGGCGAGTGTAGCCAGGAGGCTTTTTAGAAGTAGCGCGAGTGAACGAGCTTCGCATAAAGCAAGAAGATAGACAAAGGACACAAACACAAACACAGGCACAAGACGAGAAAGGAACGCAGTAAACGTGGACACTACAAAAGTAAAGCTCAAATAAACGCGACACAGTGAAAGAAAGAACGCAACACAGTAACTCAATAAAGAACACAGTCTATAACGCAACACAACAAGACTCTTCTTTCTCTGGGACACCTACTGATCAAGAGCAGGAATTCTTCCCGCGATGTACTCAGACTCTCCATGTTTGCAGATCACAGCAAACGTGCCGGGGTGGGTAGCGCAAGTGCGAACCACGAGATGCGCGACGTGGGGCAGTAGTATCTCAATGACATTGACCTCGCACTTGGGGTCGTATGGGTGGTTGTAGGAGCGGGTGCTCAGGTTGCAGTCAAGGTGTGGATCGATGGCATAGACGCAAGGTTCACAGTTCCCGCAAGGCTGCGGCAACAGGACTGGGCCAGGAGGGTTTTGGATGAGAAAGTTGTTGGGGTCCCCGTATAGCTCAGACAGAAGCAGTATCAACCTGATTTGTTTGTGGGGACGAGCAATAGTGTGGCGCGGTGGGTCGTTGTAGTCTATCTCGGAGTCTTGGTAGGACTCGAGTTCGGACTCGTCGTCTTGCTGGGGCTCGGGTGTAGGGGAACCCAACAAGACAGTGATGGGCGAGTTTGGCGAGTTATAGAAAATGCGAGGTGGGTTTGGGGGAGGTCCGCTGCTCTTTCAGGGCAACACGTGGATTCTTGTGGACCACAGTAGTGGCAAGGGTGGTTAACGGCAGGTTCAAACACCAAACTTGACACTGGCATAAACGAGACAATGTTTTTGGGGGTTGTATAAGATGGTTGAGATGTACGAGAACACAGGACGAGAACACAGTGACACTAGCCTCGGACGCGAGCGAGCTAACGCGAACAAGAAGTGG
Source organism: Cytidiella melzeri (assembly GCA_022592445.1). NCBI lineage: Eukaryota > Fungi > Basidiomycota > Agaricomycetes > Polyporales > Irpicaceae > Cytidiella > Cytidiella melzeri. The sequence continues at coordinate 30,211 of JABYQR010000187.1, read as the reverse complement.
GAAGGTTTTTAGGTGGTAACTTGGGGGGTCGTATTCTGAGCTACTTGTAGTACAAAGTTTGTAGTTTAAATACCTAAGACCTGAAACAAAATGACTGGAAAATTTTCTATACCATCACTCGAGGCAATGCGAGACCACGCGAGAGAATTTGGGCTAGGCACGTCGCGAAGAGGTTTCCTCTGGCCATGGTTGGCCAAAACTGAGTGCAGTGCCCTTTTTAGCTTATCCAAGTTCTGTGTATCCAATATGACGGGTCCACATGTGCAACGAGCGGTGCTCTTTGGGAGTGACGGAAACACGGAGGCAAATTTGAGGGCACTCGCGAGCTGAAGCGCTGGGCTTGAGCATCTGGCGCGAGAGGGTGGCCAACGTGGCTTGATGCAGAAATAGCACTCTTGATCGGACTTGCGCCAGCAGGACTCTGTCGGTTTGATTGGAGCACAGTTGTTTGCCTCGTGTAGGACCCAAGTGCAGGACAGGCGCAAGAAGCCAACCGTTGGTGTGGCTTGCGAGGACACCCTTGTCACTCGCACTGGTGCTTGTATGGCCTCTTGCCCTTGTGATACCTGGTAGAAGTCCCTTTCGTGAGTTCTTGAACTGTGTTGTGCCTCGTTACACGTGTGGCAAAATCTGGGCTTATCATCCTCCCCCCTACTAAAATGTGAACTGTCCCCGGTTCTCAAGGCACGCTGCTATCGTGGGAAGCCCAAGCGCAATCGTCCGAGCCCATCTGATAGCCCAGGAGCCGCGTGTTTCTCGGTGTTCCTCTCTACTTTCCTCTACTCCTCGCCTCTCCCTCCTTCATTCTCTCCGCTGGCTCCCCGCTTGTTTGGTATCATTGTCTCTACTTGCGCCGCCGCTTGCACCGCTACAAACTGCCCTCTCCGCTCTCAACACTCGACCAAGGGCAAGGCCGTCGCAACTCTCGCTAACACCGTGGCCAGTCCCAGTTGTTCTCTCATGTCCGTAGACGTCCCTCAGCTTCCTGCTGGCCGTTTGTTGACTAAGTGCTGACGCTCTTCTCCTGCTCGCCAACGTCCTGATTTTCCAGACCTCCCTTGTGGCAAGCAAATTCCCCTCCGCAACTTGCATATGAGCGTGGCTCGCGAGCTTGGCGAGATGCAAGGCACCCAGGCTGGCCTTCACCTCCGTCTCGCCGGCGTGGATAAGGCTTGCGAGGAGCTAGAGGCGCAGCTGACTGACCTCAAGGCCTACTTGTACAATCAGTAGTTGTGCACAGCTGGTTTGCGCGGACTCATGTGTTGTCTTGGATTGGGTCTTGAGGTTGGGTTTGGACATTTTTGTTTCATTTGCTACATGTATACTATGTCGTGCTTGCAAATCAATTTTCTTTGCTTCTTGTGTCCTGTTGAGAGTACGAGCGTTGAAAAACGCGAGTGAATGGGTCCGGCCCAGCCTGTGCTGCTTTAACTGCATTGATAGGGGCCTTGAGGCTGTCTTCCCCTCCCCCCCTACTGAAAGTTGGACCATCCCGGTTTCTTGTGTAACACCTCGCGTCCCTCAGTTGTCAATTTGCGGATTTGGGGTATAAGGTGGGTTGCTTTCTCGTGACGCCCCTCCCCCTCTTGCTTCCTGCCCTTTCCTTAACTCACACATTTCTGCCACTATCTGCACCGCCAAGGATGCTCCTGCCCCTCTCACCATTGTGCACAACCAGGTAGTGCTCCTGCAGTCGTACACGCGGCGCTGCTCTCAAACGAACACCGAGCTAGGTGACTTCTGGGCTGAGCAGGTTGAGCAATCGTTTGTAGGTTCATCTTTTGCCAACTCCTATGTTTCTCTTGCTAACTTGCCACACAGTTCACGTACGCAAAGAAGAACGACTTTGAGTTTACCGCTACAGATATGAACTCAGTGTTCGTTCGGTTGGCCACTGTTGCGTACAATGAGGCCGCTATCGGTCTTGTGCCTGGAGCGGCCCATACAAGACTTTGCAAGACCCTCCAGAACTTGCTATGGCCTGCTTGCGCCTGCTGTTGCGAGAACCCAACCGAGCATCGCAAGGAGATTTGCGCCTTGAAAGAGATCGAGTGATGGTTCAATGATGACAAGCCGTTGAGTGGTTCTGCAGCATCCTCCTGCACCACTGCTGCCCCTCCTACCTCTTGTCCTCGTCCTCGCCCTCGTCCCATCCTTCCTGCCCATCTGCAAGGCATTCCTGTCCCCTCTTACGTTCTGGCCACTTCCGTCCATGACACAATCGAGCTTGACTCGACCTCCGTAGACGAGCTGGTCACCGATTCAGACGTGGACGCCATGTTGGTCTTGGATGCCCCTCTCGCGTTGCGCCAGCCACTCCTCCCAATGCTCCCGCCTCGAGCTGACAGCAAGCCCTGGAAAGGCGTGCCTCGTTGTGCCAAGTACATGGACGCCGTTACTGGGGACGATCAAGTAAGTTGCCCAATGCCTTCGTCTGCGCCGTGTGCTCAGCCTCTCAATAGTGCGACAAGTGCATCAATGTCAACAGCAACTCGACCTGCTACGTCCCTCGCCTTAGTGCGGCGGTCCTGTTCCGCTGTCTGGCTTGTGGCCACATTAGCCGCAAGTGTAGCAAGTCCCAGCGGCCTGTTCAACTATATTAATTTAGACGCTTAACGTACGAGCGCTGTAGTTACCGTATATAAGACTTACTCTGATCAATGCAACGATACGCACTTTTGATCCCCAACTCCCACTGTGTGATCTCTCTCAGTCTTGCTCTCTTAACGCTCTCCACTACTTTCATAGCCTTCTAACAGGTTATGAGCCCCGGATAAGCTCACTACCTTACTCATGTTACTCTCTTCACTCACTATCCATCAGTTGATGAGCTCTGATCCCACTGATCAGTCTCAACCTTGTCGTTCTACGCGCGAACAACACCAAACCGACTTCTACCGAGGTACTACTACCTCCAGGCCTTCCACTCGCCCTCCTCGTACTCACAGGAGAACCCCTGTCTTCACTCCTACTTCAACTCCTCCTCCTGCTCCTACTCCTCCTCAACAACCTACAATGTCTTCCGCTTCTTGCGCTGGTACCCCAGGTCCTGCACCTTCTGACCAGTCCCCCAACGTCCCTACTACATCTGCTGTCGCCGATCAACCAACTGCTCGCATCACAGCATCACGTCGAGTCTCAGCACCTCCCTCAGATCGCCGTCGCACGCCATTTGACACGCTCCGCAACGACTTCGCACGTCGTCACCCCACTAAACCATTGTCAGACGATAGCGACAATGCTATGGACGACAATGAGGCACATGAAAGGCAACGGGGCAAACTGCCCAGAGCCTATTGCGCACCTTCCCCCTCACTATCTGGCCCTACTGACTCCGCGTGAGCGGTGTCGTCCCTCCTTTCCGTGCCTCCAAAACACGACGTGGAATATACTATGTCGCTCAGCGACGTTCACAAAGCCTTCGCAGATGTTGGCAAACTTACGGGTCCTGACACCTGGCCGATGTGGAAGTTCCACGTTGATACTGCGATGTCAACCATCGCTGACTTCTACAGCTATAGGGGTGGTCTTACCATTCCTCAAGAGGTCCAACGGGCCGTCTTCAACGTCCTGGCTGGACACATCGCGGACTCTGTGATGGCAAACTATCTCAACGAGACCGCGCCTCACAGACTGATGGAGAAACTCTCCGAACGTTTCGAGCCGACTTCTACTATGTCGGACGCGAACAAAATCTTCCAACTCTTCTCCCTCTGCCGTCCTGTCCACGAAATGGACAAACTACTCGACGACGCGCACAACCTCTACTTGAAGATTCTTTCCAAGGGCATTGAATTTCCCCAGCACATCTTCTACTCTGCCCTCGTTGGCATCATTCCGCCCGCCTATGCGCATACTCGCGCTAGCTACGAGGCTGGTGTGCGTTCTCGTACTCCTGTTGGCAAGAAATACGACTACAACCCCATCTCGCTGAGTGTCGAGCTTTGCCGCGACTTCCATAGTTGGTGACTTGCTCACCCACTTGACCGCTCTCGGTCTAAGAGTTTGTCAACCCTCGTCCCTCGCGATAGGCCTGCTGGTGGATCTTCCGCCGCGTCGCCAGCAGTTGACAAACGTGTCGAACGTCCGGCAAAAGCCACTTTCTCCGCTCGTGCGGCTGCTGCTCCTTACTCTAAGGAGAAGTCCGTTCGTGACACTACAAAGATGAAGTGTTACAACTGTAACGAGACAGGCCACACAACGCCTACTTGCCCTTCGCCCTGGACAGAGAAGTCCAAGGAGGCGATGAAGAGGAAGGGTATTACCCGGAAGTCCGTCGCTGCTGGTGCCAAGGGCAAAGCTGCCACTGCTGCCGCTGTTGTTGCCACTCCCGCTGTCGCTGGTCCGTCGACCACTACTCCTTGTTGCAACCAGAGCGCGTGGGTGTCGGCTCTCTCTAAGTCTGACGTCACTATGCACGTAAGTACTTCGCTTACTACTACTTTTCCTACCCTACTTCTGCTGTATGCGACTTCGTCAACAGACGAGTCGATACACATTCTTGATACTGGCGCGACTATACACTGTACGCCGTATTGAGACTTACTTTTCAATGTCCACTCCGTACCAACTACTGTACTGACTGTTGCCAACTCAGAACAACTAGTTTTGAAACTTGCTGGTGACATGGTACTTGAGGTGGAACAGGAAAGTGGTAAGCTTACTGAACTCTTGCTGAAGAATGTCTACTTCAACTCAACTCTACCTGCAATGGAAAACTGGACTCTGATTATTGTTTTACTTTCTATCACAATCTTTGTACTATATACGACTCAAACTCGACTTGTGTGGCTGTAGTTAAAAATTAAACGATTTATACACGCTATTATCAACTCGAGTGACTTCTTTAGCAAGCGTGCATAGAACTGGCATTACTCTACTTGAACTACATAAAAAACTCGGTCATCTCAGTTACTTCATGATCAAGAGACTACTTCAAACTTCGTCAATTATTACTGATCATATAACTGACCATACTGAAACTCCGTGCGAGGATTGTTTACTTAACAATATCCATTGCAATACTGTACCCAAACTTCGTTCTTCTTCGTTAGCTGAAGCTTTCGGAGATCACTTCCATATTGACATCTTTGGGCCTCTACCCACAGCATCAATTACTGGTAAACATAAATACTGGTTGACTATTGTCGACAATGCTCCCCTAACCCCTCTGGCGGCACTAGCGTCTTGAAGAACCTCGGCATTGCCTCAAGCTTTGTGTCTGAGTCCTGGGCTTTTCACATCCTCGGGCAGCTCGAGTACTCCACATCCGGCTTGTCGGCATCCTTGTTCAGGTATGTTGTCCGCAAACGCGTGTCCGAGTCGCAACTGACCTCCATATGTACCGTAAGGAAGCACGGCCCAATGGGTTTGTTGTTGTCGTCCTCTGATAAGACGGGATCCCCCGGCTGCCTCGGCCTCTGCGACAGGCCATCTGGCCCATGTCTTTTGCCTGGCACATGCACGAGCGTAAAATGGAAGGTGAGGATTGCCGCAATCCAGCGATTGATTGAAGCAGAAGGGGCTAGGTCTGGATTTTGTAGCATACCCTTGATATGTTGTGCGTTAACCTCGAGTACCAAGTTTCAAACCTCTAGGAGGTATAGCTTGGGAGCTTTCAACGCACGGTAGACTTTATACAGCTCTAACTTGGGCTGCGAGAAGTGCGCCTCCCTCTTGTTAAGTGTTATCAACCTAAAGCGGCTATAGTACCGGACTCAAGGGTTCATCTCGCCACATTTGAACAGCAAATAGCCTACTGCGATGTACGAGGTGTTGACCGCGAGAATCACCAGCGCCACTGACTTGTAGTTGATGGCTCGGATGGCTGGCGAGTCAATCGCGACCTGCTTGAGGTCCTCTTGTGCCTTCTCTTGCTCGGGCCCCCACTCAAACTCTGCATCCTTTTGAGTCAACTTAACGAGATGATGCACCCGGTGCGCAAAGTTCTTGATGAATATTTGAAGAACTCCCACCGTTCCCAAGAATGCTCTAACTTCAGTCAATGAGCGACACGGTTCCCAGTTCTTGATAACTCGGACCCTCTCAACATCAGCCTCGCATCCTTGTGGCGTGCACCGGTGACCAATCACAGGTGTCTCGGCTGCAATGATCAACGACTTGACTTCCGAGAAGGTCCCTCCACTGTAGCCCATCCGCTTCACGACTCGATTGCTGTTATCAAAATGCTCGCAAACAAAACAACGGATGCCTGTGTACTCCGGGATTGTCTTGGGGTGGCCTCGTTCGTCTAAGTATTCGTTCTCAGGACCCTTAGTGGGTACATCGTCTATGTAAGGCACTATGACATGTGGGATTTCTGGTTGCAATATGTAGGTGACGTCTGTGTAAAAAATGGGCACCGAGTTGGTCCACCCCATGGGTAATGTTGTGAGCCTTATCGCACCAAACGGAGTCTGGAAGGTTGTCATATCGCGCAATGACTCCGCAAGAGGGCGGTTATTGTATCCCACAAACAAGTCCAGGATTCCACCGCATGCTCTCCCGCCGAAGGTTTCTGCTAGGTGATCTGGCATTGGCGTGACTCCTGAATGCTAAATGTTGACCCTATTCCACGGCTCGAGGGAGTGCACGAGGCATAAGACACCCAACTTTTTGGCTACGGGGAACCACCGCAAACGATAGGTTGCGTTTGAAGGCTCGTACATGCCTGCGTTGATCTTCTCGCGTATGATGCAACAGCACTCATTGTAAATGCCTGGGGGAATTGGCATATTGCGCTTGACCCAAGGTATATGATTGACAACGGGGAACTCGACAGGTGGAAAGAAATCCTCTCTAAACTTCTCTTGTTTGCTGTTGTCCCACACGAAGACCTGGTTGTGCAGCATGTAGAAATGGTGCAACAAGCGTTGCTCTTCTGGCCACAAGAAGTTGCTACCATGCAAATTGTTGACCTGCTTCATCCGTTCTTCCATGTACCAGCCCGTTGGTACAAATTCCGGTATGTTCTTGTATTGGATGACAGGCAGTGACACAGAGACAGGGCTTGACGTGACAAACAGGGACACGAAGTGAATTTTGACGAGGAGGTGGTGGCAGGCGTGAAACACAATGCTTTCACCAGCTATCAGACTTTATGCAAGTATCTAGCCCAGTAAAGACCAAGCTAGTATTTGTACTACCAGCTATATAGTACAAGAGGGTGTGGCTTACCTAGCCCAGTAAAGACCAAGAGGTTGAGATGGGGGGCTAGGAGCGTACATGCAGCATCTTATATAGACTTCAGGGACCTGCGCACAGACCATGTTAAGGGCAGGCTTTGCAAGAAGCCGTGTGAACAAAGAACAAAAGAACTACCTAAAGGAGAACAATAGCTATTGTCTAGACCTTGCCAAGAACTCTACTCGTGAGAGAACCTATCTAAAAGGAGACCAACTATTGTATTCCATTCCCACACCTGTGAGAACATCCTTCCATAAAGGGAACAATAGGGAAAGAACAAAAGGAGTCCATGTGGACATCATCTATGACATCAAACCCTAGCTATGTGCTGAGCCATGTGGTTGTAGCCATGTGGTCTTACTTAAGCTAAGTCACATGCCAGTGTGACGTAGTAGCAAGTAATATGACCGTGTGGAGTGTCTACGCCACGTGATACGGGCGCTTAATAGACGTGCAAAGGAGTTTCTGCAGAGAAGGTTGCAACTGGGTTGCAGCCCGGAGTTTTACAGATAAAAACAAGAGGTAAATTGCGAAAATTAAGGGCTAGTCGGGCCATCCACAACATTACCCCCCTCCTAAAATTGAGCGTCCTCACGAAGCATCACTGTGCTGTGGTGATAGAGGTCTTCTGCCCGTCTACAGGGATTCAGCAGAATTGCCCCGATTGTCTAGTCAGAAGGATGCTAGGAAGTTTCTCCCCTTCTGGTGTCGTTGACTCGACGTTACCCATCAGTGTGATGTTCTTGAGATATCCAGACCAATGTGTTTGCCTTCATCTCAGCTAAGGTTGTATGTAGATGGATAGATTGTGCGAAGGAAAGCAGGGTCGGTCTGGGTATTGAATTCCCAAGAATGCGAGCAGAGATCCGCGAAGAGTGAAGCTTTGATGACCCGGGGCGCTCCAGGGTTTGCTTTGTAGAAGTTGTCAATTGCTTCTTGACTATTCTCGAGGTTTTTGACTGGTTCCCAGCTATTGTTTCCGTCTGAATACCCTTCCCATTTGACTAGGAATTGCAATTTCTTCCATCGTCCATGTAGTCTGCTGTCTAGCACTTTTTCGACAACATACTGTTCTTCTCCTTCTATGACAATAGGATCAGGAGGTGGAGGTACATCTTTGCCGTTGTTGTGCCAGGGACTTAGACGGTTGATGTGGAAGACGGGGTGGAGTCGGAGATAGCTAGGTAGATCGAGTTTGTAATCAAGATCGCGAATGTGTTTGATGACCTTGTACAGGCCAAGTTGTCGAGGACCGAGTTTAGAGGTAGCCTGGTGGATCTGGACGTTCTTAGTGTTCAGCCAGACCATGTCGCCCACCTGGAAGACGCGTGGAGATCGCTTCTCAGATTTGTAGAGTTGCTTCATCTTTTCTTTTCTTAGACAAAGAGCTGCTTCGGTCTCTTTGCGTATATGAGCCATGTTGTCAAGGTGTTCATTGAGCGATGGGATATTGCTTCGCTTGCTGACTGGTATGGTAAAGTCGGGGCAATATCGGTAGATGACCTCAAATGGTGTTTGGGAGTTACCCGCATGTACTCGCAAGTTGAGTGCAAACTCAGCCGCCGGTAGATGATTGACCCAGTCATCTTGTCGTTGCTGAGAGAATAGATGTAGATACTGTTTGATATCCTGGTTTTTGCATTTGACTTTGCCATTTCCTTGAGGATGATAGGCGGTCGTAAAACCAGTCTCTATGCCTAGGCGGTGATAGAGCACACTGCAAACTGAGGTCCTCAGTCAGAGAAAACCTTCTTGGAAATGCCGTGAAGTTGGAATAATTCTTTGTAGTGTAGATCGGCAATCCTCTCAGTGTTAACCTTAGTGGTAGTAGGGATGATGTGCGTTTGATTGGAGTAATGATCACCGTAGACCGCGATCAAATTGAATCCCTTGAAGGGTGGCAGCTGAGTGATGAGATCCACACCAATGTGTTCCCAAGGTCTGGCCGGAGTCTCCTGAGGCTGTAGTACTGCTTTAGGGTGCGGAGCTGACTTAAAGCGTTGACAGCAATCACAGCCTAGTACGTAAGTCTCTATAAAGGCATTCATCTTTGGCCACCAATAATGTCGTGAGACTAGCTCTATGGTGCCGTGTTTGCCCGGATGACAAGCTGTGTCATGGCAAGATTTGACAATTTTGTAATGGAGCTCTTTGTTGTTAGGGATGTAGAGTTTTCCCTTGTAGTAGATGAGTCCGTCACTCTCTTCCCATTTGAGTAAACCACCGACAAGTTTGTGAGGACCCTTCTTTCGGAGGGTAGCGAGAACTTGTGCGACTTCTGCCTCTTGCTCCGTGCATTCTCGGATCTTTGATTTGAGCAGAGAAGCAGTGGCGAGTGCACTGGTAGCGAGGATCCGGAAGTGTTCCGGTTTCAATACCACCTGATCCTTGTTGTCTTCTTTGTCCGTGACAGCGTGAGAGTGAAGACGAGAGAGAGGATCAGCATGTATCATGGTACTGCCAGGCTTGTGTACCAACATGAAGTTGGAGTCAGCCAGAAGCAGTGATTAACATGCTTGATGTCGAGTGAGGTGTTGCACAGTTTTCCAATACTGCAGGTTTGCGTGATCTGTCCAGATCTCAAATGGTTCCTTGAGCCCTTCGTGGTAGTGGCGCCAATCTTTAAGAGCTTCGGTGATGGCTAACATCTCCCGATCAAAGATTTCATAGTTACGCTTGGCTTCAGTCATAGACGCGGACCGGTAGGCAATAGGGTGGTAGAATCCATCCTCCTTTGATTTCTGGGAGATGATCCCACCGGTCGCATAGCCCGAAGCATTGACTTCTAGACGTGTAGGGAGCTCAGGGTCTCAAACTGCCAAGATAGGCTTAGTGATAAAGGCCTTCTTTAGCAACGTGAAGGCAGTCTGTTGTGCTGGACCCCAGAAAAACGGTACGTCCTTCTTAGTCAGGTTGTGTAGAGGCCGTGTGTGCTTTGAGAAGTCTTGAATGAAGTGTCGGTAGAAGTTGGCAAACCCTATGAACCCTCTTACTTCTTTGAGGTTCTTGGGTGTGGGCCACGTAGAAACTGCTTGGACTTTGACAGGGTCCATAGCTACTTCGCCGGTGCAAATGATCAACCCGAGATACTCAATCTCAGATTTCTCAAACTCGCACTTTTCCGGCCAAAGATACAGATTGTGCTGCTGAAGTCTTTCAAGAACTTCATGGACAACCTTGCGGTGCTCCGTCAGGTTGTTGCTCCAGATTAAGATGTCATCTAGATAGACAGCCACCTTGCCCTCGGCTACGAGGTTAGCAAAGATGTTGTCCATCAGAGCTTGGAAGGTAGCAGGTGAGTTCGTGAGACCGAAGAACATGACTTTAGGTTTGAAAAGTCCTCGGTTGGTAACAAATGCTGCTTTGTACTCGTCTCCTTCTTTGATTCGGCTGTTGGGATATTCCCAACGAACATCAAATTTGGTGAAGATCTTTGCACCCTTGAGCTTGTTGATGATGTCAGTGGTAAGTGGTAGAGGGTAGCGGTTCTTCACAGTGATGTTGTTGAGTTTACAATAGTCCTGAATAGAACGGAGTTTGTTGAAGACTTTAGCATGTCTGTGATACTCTGATGGACTATTATGATCATTACAAGAACATTCTCAACCACTGCACAACTGTCTGGATTTACACTTTGAGGTCCATCACGCCAAGGGAAATACTGCGCACTGGCAAAAATCACAGTCACGCATGTGCTTCATGGGCACATATGGGCTGTCACTTGACGCCAAATTTCCATCTATCTGAGCACAACCCTGATTTTTTACTGGCATATGGTCCTCCATACTGTCACGGAGACAAAGCTCGACGCAACTAAAAGGGACACGGAGTGGAAAACGACGAGGAGGTGGTGGCAGGCGTAGAGCACAATGCTTTCACCAGCTATCAGACTTTGTTCAAGTTGCTTGCCCAGTAAAGACCAAGTTAGTATTGTTACTACCAGCTATGTAGTACAAGAGGGGGTTGCTTACCTAGCCCAGTAAAGACCAAGAGGTCGAGATGGGGGGCTAGGAGCGTACATGTAGCAGTATATATAGACTTCAGGGACCTGTGCACAGACCATGTTGAGGGCAGGCTTTGCAAGAAGCCGTGTGAACGAAGAACAAAAGAACTACCTAATGGAGAACAATGGCTATTGTCTAGACCTTGCCAAGAACTCTACTCGTGAGAGAACCTATCTAAAAGGAGACCAACTATTGTATTCCATTCCCACACCTGTGAGAACATCCTTCCATAAAGAGAACAATAGGGAAAGAACAATAAGGAGCCCATGTGGACGGTATCTATGACGTCAAACCCTAGCTATGGGCTGAGCCATGTGCTTGTAGCCATGTGGTCTTACTTAAGCTAAGTCACATGCCAGTGTGACGTAGTAGCAAGTAATATGACCGTGTGGAGCGTCTAAGCCACGTGACACGGGCGCTTAATAGACTTGAAAAGAGAGTTTATGCAGAGAAGGTTGCAACTGAGCTGCAGCCCGGAGTTTTACAGATAAAAACAAGAGGTAAATTGCGAAAATTAAGGGGTAGTTGGGCCATCCACGACACATACTGGTACTGGGGATATCCAATGGGACAACACAACAATTTCCTGAAGCAATTTCGCCACAACGGGCATGGCAGGAGTGAGCTTGAAGCAACCCTGATGCGTGGCTGAATGAAACATGCCCTTGTTTCTGATATGGTATGTGTATACACATGCCGACGCACATCCTTGCTGCTCATTATGCGCAGATATACCACCTGCGGTCCCTGGAAGACCTGACAGAGAGTGACCTCCAGATGATTCGAATGCTGGAAGGCTATCAAGGTGGAGGTCACAAAGGTACACAGTGCAACATGCTCATGAATGCAATTGCTGCAAGATCAAACACCGCTGAGGGTAAGCATGCATATGTAAAGTACCATCCTGCTGACTTGCTTTGTCACAGGATGTGTTGAATATCCATCCCGTAGTCATGCAATTAATCTCAAGACTGATGCTGTTGTAGCACCAGGGCAGGATCTCTATGCCCTCATGCTTTCTTAGCTGCAGGGTCTATGGCGCAGCAAAGTGGCATTTATGCCAGACACGGTACCTGCAACCATAGGCAAACCCTTTGTAGTGTATGCCGTGAAATCATACAGCTACATAACGTACAACGGCATCAAGTACGGGTCTAGTGTCAAGCATGGGGGTAAGGAATATTGCCACGCGTACATTGATGGACATCAACCAGTGCAGATTATAGCCATTCTGCAAGTGAGGCATGTGCGGGCAGAGGCCAATGGAGGCCCGCTTGAGCACACATGCACAATGGTTCAGCAATTCATTCGAGATCCTCTTACATCCATCATGCCCTGGGACTTACAGTGAGTACACCCACAATTTCTACAAAGATTCTCACATTTTGGCACAAGTGCACTAAATCTGGATCTCGCAATTTGGAAGGTTGGCCAGATGGGACCTCACAAGGTCGTGCCAATCAATAGAACGTGCGGACACTTTGCATGTGCAAGGTCAACCTACAGAACACACACAGATATTCTGGGTGACATTATCCATATGTCCTGTAAGTTGATCTATCACGGACAAACAATAGCATTGCGACGGAAATTACTCTTTCTTCAGGATGCACAGGAGCCAGATCTGAATCTGGCTCAGGACAGAGAAGAAGACATTGAATAACCTGTGGTATACATGTTGTTGTCGGTACTTACTGCCTTGCTCATAGTTATAGGGATCATACGACGCGTTGCGGTTGTGTTTGTCTGCATCCCGATCACCATCCCACTCGCCCATCTGCTGTCTGCTGCTGATAACTCCTCCATGGTGCCTGAGTCCGGCAAGCCTGAGGGCGCTGGCATTATCATCAAAGTCAAGGTCAAAATTCATTGCGCCAAAGCCAAAGCCAGCCAAGGATGGTCCTGCAATTGGTTGCGTGTATTGGCCTATCAAGTCATTGGCAGGAGAACCATGGTAGTGATCCCTGTGGGTCTCAGGCCGTTCAGGTATGTGCGTGGGCGTAGGCATGTGGTATGCCACTGTTATTCCTGATTGTGGACGGATGTAGGATTCACTATTTTGGTTGGAATTCTCTCACAACCATTTGCCATCAATGTGTATGTGTGCAATCGTTTCTTGGGCAGTGGCACAACCTCTCTTTGGCAGTGGTATGTTGCTTGCCTAAAATGTGTGCGTATCTGTTACCAGACCAAGAGTGGTGATCAAGTTGGTTGAACTTCTCCTTGACCTAAATACTCATTAGTGAGATGTGTTTCCAAGCAACTAGGTGGGTTTTCTTGCCTCTGCACTATGGTACTTTGGCTGCCTTCCAACCCATGGTCGAGCAGAAGGTTTCTTTTTGGTGGATGTATCACGAGCAACTGACTGCAACGCTTGAGGAGGACTATCGCTGTCAGGCAAGAGTCAGAAATCTGTGTTGCAATTGGTGTGTGCTTCATCTTCAGACGCTGAGTACTCATAAGACTGGTACTTTGGCAGGAACATCCAGTTGTATCTGGCAGAAAGCAACTCCGGAACTTTGTCTCGATGGCGCACTCTGGCCTTGACTTTCTGTAAGTGGTTTAACTCAAGCCACCATGTAATGTCTCAAGATGGTAAGCAACCACCGGGTTTCTGCGCTGCTTCACATGAGCTTCACAAGCGGCTCTGAACTTATCCTGTGCTGACTTTTGCTCATGCAGCCATCTCTGACGCAATGTTGTCCAGTAGGTATGTGTAGCACGTTGCAGCTCTACTATAGTGAGGGATGCAAAAAACTCTTCCGTGTTGACTCCACATTGTGGTACGTAGAACTGTCTGCCGTGGTGCTTCACTTTGTCAACAACCTCATCTCGGATATCTTGTTGGGAAGCCAGGAGGACCAGATTGGCCGCAGCTGGCGGGATGGATCTGCAGGATCATTGCTCATCCAGACTTGGCCATCAGGGAGAGGCAGAGGTGTTTCATTTTGGCCAGTAACAATACCCATAACTGCCCTCATCACAGCACTGATTAGGCCCTGGCGCAGATTCAATACATGCTAAGTTTGATGGAACTTGTGCTGGACTCACATTCACCATTGGTTCCCTGGTTCTGACTGCACCTCCGGAAACAGACATCAACGGAGCAGGGTCAAGTGTAGTCAATGCTCTCCTGTCCCCCACCGCAGAGATAAGGCTGCGCATCTCCTCAAGATCTGCATGTAACGAGGTGATCTCTTGCCTTGTCACGTCATCTGTTTATCTTGAACGTTCAGACAGCACACACAACTCTGTTGTAGCATGTTTCAACTCTGCCAGGACCAACATTGTTTCACGGCACTCCTTTGCGGTGTTGCAAATGTTCATCTTATTGAGGTTTGTTGTTGTTTGTATGTGTCTCAAGGTATCCTTGAGGGCTTTCAACTTAGTACTGAATACTTTCACAGTGTGGTTGGTGGTACTAGCAGAAGTAGAAGGTGGTCGAGCTGGTGTATCTATAGGGCCAAAGAACATGGGCTGGCGGCTGCTGGCACGCTCACAGGAGGCTACGGGAGAGTGTCCAGAGGAGTGTAATGCAGGAATAACAAGACCAAATGGCTCAACCAAGGGAGTGCACCAGTGCAACGATGTTACTGACACAGGCAAAGGAAAATTTGAGTAGGGACGCTCAGAGGCCAGTGAAGACATTGATGTACCTGACAGGTTTTGTACACTGCATGCAACATCAAGCCCCACAACTTTGTGGTGGCCGGCAATAGCTGCAACCAAACGGTCTATATTATCAACTTCAGACTTGCAGCCCTATTGCAACCCCAATACGCTGCAATATATCCCTTTCACGCTGAACAACTCTCTTTCTGGGTCAGCTCAATCAGTTCAATCAATGTTTACAACAGAGTTCCATACTCTCAACACAATGATATGGAGTTGCTGGCATATGTATTGATCAAACTTGCAAGAGAATGGTTGCCATGGCAGGAGCTGTCTGGATCCATCCCAATAGAATGCTCCCCAATTCACTCTCCCAAAAGGCTCTGGTCAATGCAAGATCTGTGCACAGGGATCCCTGAAGCCTTTGCAAAATTCCTTCACTATGCGCAGAGCTTCAAGTTCAACAAACAGCCTTTCTATTATTATGCTTGCTTGCTCTTCCACACCCTAATGCTCCACAATGTAGCACACAAAGGAACTACTGCTTTGTTGACCAAACGCTGCAACTGTCCATACATGGTGACCCGCATGTTATCTGGCAATAGCATACCCAACAAGCCTCTCGTTCACGGCAAAGGCATAAAGTAGTCAAAGGAGAGGTCTGTGCATGCCGTAGGGCAGAGCACGTTAAAGGCGATTGCCAGAAATTTAGTGTATGTACTTGCACATATTTTGCTTTTCTCCAAACAGCGGTCCGCTGAGACACTGTCACATTCCCTGGACACAAAGGGACCAGGCAAAAACACAAAATACCTTGCGAGAGGCAATTGAATCCATAACTAGAGGTTGAGGGTATGCGTGAATGTATGTTGCGAGTTCAAGAGTCCTAGGCTGCACCTAGACGCAGGCAAGAGGTAACACATCACAGGGCCTGGGATGTAAGAACAAGTGGTGCCAAAGGGCAATAGAGGTGTAGCTATGCATTGTGGGGCGAGGAGATGCCAATAGCACATTGTCTGTAGCAAAGCAATGAACAGCAAAAGTGCAATAGACTGCACAATGGGTGACTCAGAGTGCAAGGCCAAAGGCACTAGCTTGAAGCAGGTGGCAGGGGACAATTCAGAGTAATAAGATGCAAGTAGTGTGATGCAAAGTGCAATAGAACAAAAGTGTTGCAAATGAAAGTGGTGTAAAAGTGATAGTGCTAGGGGCAACACAGTGATAAAGAACGGGTAGCAATTGGAATGCAATAATGCAAGAGGGGGGAGAGGAAGTGGTATTGTAATTGACCTAGTTCATTGCAAGAGGAGAACACAAAAGGCAATGGAAAACACAGTAGGAATGCAAGCGGAAACACAGTGTAAACACAGTACTTATAAGATGCGATTGAAAAGAGGAAGGCAGTGCAATGGAAGCAAATCCTTAGTGGTGACACAATTGAAGTGGTGACAAAGAGACCAGGGCTGCTTGAGGTTCTTCTATTCCACAGAATCCAAGAGATCAAGTGTGCAAGTGAGCTGCAAGAAAACCAAGGGGGAAGGGGGCAAGAAAAAGTATCAGCATGCTTAAAATTGCACATGCAAACAAGTATGCAATAATGCAAGCAGAGACTTGTGCAAGAACACAAACAAAAACTCCAACAAAGTGGAAGTAGTGTGTGAGGGGTAGAGGCTGTTAAGCTTTGAAGATATGTCTTATTACAATTCCTGAAGAATGAAGAAGAATTGTTCCAGTGTGCTCCAGCACATTGATGCCTTTTCAGATGTGATCTTTTTGTCCCCCAAAGTGTGGGAATCTGATGGCAGAATACAGACAGTAACAGTGTCAATAACAAAACAATGAATACAGCTGATGGCATCACACTGGCCTTGTTATATTAGATCACTTTTGCAATCAAAATGCAGTTTATGATTTGTACAGACTGCATATGGGTACAAATCTGTACATATATTACACCATTGGATAGCCCTATCTTGTGGCAACATCTTGGTACAAACACCCTGTCAATTGAAGTGGAATTGAGCAAGTTATGGCCAGTCTACTGCAAAAAGTCATCCAGACTCAGATTGAAACTCCACTCCTGCTGGAAAATGATGTCAAATTCTGGTCAGGTTGATGTGCCGCAATCTACAGACATGGGGAGTTCAGAGTAGGTTGATTATCAGTGATTCAAGGTCTGATTATATGGTGATTTTTCTTGTGATCATTCTTCTTAATCAGACTATCAATCAGAGTGCACTCTGAACACCCCATCAGCACATTGCTAGTTCTGGCTGATTTCCCAACACAACAATAAGTGATTCATGTATAACCTAAAAAATGGGCCAAGTACTTGGGTGGCAAGCTATCTCAAGCAGTATATCTCTATAGCTTGCTGATTATGGTTTCTGCAAGCAAACCTCTTTGTAGCACAAAAGAACACATATGTCCAGATGTGTCTACATTATTCTACGTATGCTACCTTGATTAAGGTCATATTGAATTGTACTAGGTAATGGTAGATAGCCATGGTTATGCCAATTTTGTGTCAGTAAGTACAGGAAGAACAATACTCATGGCCTGATTCTTGTTGTCCCTCCTCTGGACTAGGGACAACAAAGGGGCCAGATTCTGCTTGATTCTTGTTAATCACGCAAATAAGCAGGCAGTAGGACCTCAGACCACCCCTACAGAATCAAACAAGAATCAGACTTGGGAATCAGCCATAATCCTCCACTCTGAATGCCCCTATTGTTTGCTCTCTGAACAAGGAATACAATTAGAAGACATGCCACACATAGTATTGGCTCTGAGCAAGAATTACCAGTAATTTGGAAGCTAACTACAAATTTTCAACCCCTACATTCTTGGACAATGTAAATTTGTGGCTGCATCACCAATAAGTGCTGCATCTGATTGTTCCACAAGTTTTACAACTGTTAGTTGCTCTCTAAGCAGGAGTTACAATCAGAACACAGCCTGTGGCAGTTCCAATGGGGGTGAGGCTGTTCAGACGTCAACAGGACATGGTTGCATCAGCAGGAAGCACTGCGTTGAATTGTTGCACAAAGTTTCACAGCCATGAGTTGCTCTCTAAGGAGGAATTAAAATCAGAACATAGCCTGTGACAGTTAAATGGGGCTGAAGCAGTTCAGACATCAACAGGATGTGGTTGCATCAGCATAAAGCACTGCCTTTGATTCTTCCATACAGTCTCACAACCACCAGTTGCTCTATAAGCAGGAGTTACAATCAGAACACAGCCTGTGGCAGCTCTAATGGGGGTGAGGCAGTGCAGATATCAGCTGGACGTGGTTTCATCAGCAGCCAGCACTGCATTCAATTAGTCCACAAAGTTTCACAACCGCTGAGTTCCAAGCAGGAGTTACAGCTGTGGCAGTTTCAATGGGGGTGAGGCAGTTCAGACATCAACAGTACGTGGTTGCATTGGCAGCAAGCACTACATTCAATTGGTTCACAAGGTTTCACAACCACTACTCCTCAAGTAGAAGTTACAATCAGAATACAATCTGTGGCAGTTCCAATAGGAGTGATGCAGCTCAGACATTAACAGGACATGGATGCATCAGCAGCAACCACTGCATCAGATTGTTCCACAAAGTACCACAACCATTAGTTGCTCTCTAAAGAGAAGTTACAATCAGAACGCAGCCTGTGGCAGTTCTAGTGGGGCTGATGCAGTTCAGACATCAACAGGACGTGGTTGCATTACCATAGAGCACTGCCTTTGATTCTTCTGCACAGTTTCACAACCACTAGTTGCTCTATAAGCAGGAGTTACAATCAGAACCCAGCCTGTGGTGGCTCCAATGGGGGTGAGGCAATGCAGACATCAACAGGACACATGTAACATGTTCTAGCAATTGATCTGATGAGACACCCTCAAGCCCCTCATTCTTGAAGCAAGTAATTTTCTAGAATCAGCAGGGAACACTGCACAAGATCAATGACAAGATAGATGAAGCCCCTTGCTACCTTTGGTGACTACCTTCATCAATGTATGGCTTCTTTTCCTGCAACCAAACTTATTAATTGTAGTACAGTCACTTTATCCCAGATTAAGTTCCCTATCAAAGGTGTCACCAAAAGCAAATGCCCATATATAGTCAATATTCATGACCAGATGGCTTGGCAAGGTCCGTACCAGGTAGTCTCGGTCCCAGACGTTCGGGCACCTTCCTGTTTAGGGAGCGGAGAACGAAAAAAAAGAGAGGAGGGCGCCCGAACGTCTGGTGTTTTTGGCCTATCCGGGTGTAGGTGAACTCCCACGTGGCAATCGTGTCGCGTCCACAACGCGTCCACTGCGGGCGCTTATGTTATTAGCACTACGCGCGATCCTGTACTTACTTCGTCTCTGTCTCGCTATTACATTGTCCCTCCATGTCTTATTGCTCAACAATATGCCAGTAACAATTACGCGAGTCAACAAGCAGCGATGGGACCCTCTCGACGCCCTGATGGCACCTCGCCGCGCCCCGAAGCTACTGCAGCCCTGTCTGGTAGCCAATCTTTGACAACTGCGTCTTGCACGACCTCGTCCCTTCCATCACAGCCTTCAGCAGCAAATATGTATGAGTCTATTCTGGATGAACTACAGCCCCTGGCTCCAAAGACAGTCCACCATGCTCGGTCGTACAAGCTACTCGAAGAGGCCTGAGAACAGGCAAAGAAACATCGCCAGTATTGTTCCGAGACATGGCGGAGTAGAGTCAGACACGAAATTGGAGCTAGATGTCATGGACGCGTACCGTATTGGTATCAAGAAGACGTCGCGGAAGCCTTCCATCTCGAGTTGGACGTCGCGATTGTGGCGGGGACAGGCTTTGGGAAAACTCTCCCCTTTGTCATGCCACTGCTCGTCGAGGAGTCCGGTTCAAAGGTGATCATTGTCTCACCTCTCAATGCTCTCGAACGTGACCAGGTGAGTTTCTGATGAGAATTGTCAATGTACTCGAAGCTGACTATATGCGCCATGCACTCACTCACTCTGATAGGCTGCGCGGTTCCGTGATATGGGGCAGAAGCGTGGCAACGTCCAGACCCTGTAGCGCCATGAAGTCGATGGTGCATCTCAACTTCGCGGCGACGGATTGCCGCGAAGTTGTCTCAAGGCGACTCGCGCACCGTGTTGTCCTACCAAGCGGTCCTCTGGCAGGGCTGGGCTCAGACTCGTCACCAGAGTCCGAGTCGTCTTCGTCCTCGAGGTCGGCACCTTCAAAGTACTGGCGTGGAACGCGTGCGCGAGGCATTTGAGGGCGAACGAGACGAGACGGGGGAAAGCAAAGTTTATTGGGACGTGTAGTGTACACAACTCGTAAATTGATCGCGCCGTGATTTGCAGTCACGGTCGCAGATAATCACAACCACGTGGGATTCACCTACACCCGGATAGGCCAGGAACACCAGACCCTCAGCTGGCTTCCTGGTTTTTTTTTCGTTCTCCGCCCCCAAAACAGGAAGGCAGCGCACGTGGCAGCGTGCAGAGGGTCTGGGACCGAGACTACGTACCAGGAATAGAGCTGTTTACTGATGTTTTTTTTGGTAACAAAGTCACAGGTGCGATCAATTATTTCATGCTATATGATTTATTCAATTTGCTATCAATAATATAATCACTTGTACCCCTGCTCCTGCAGTTTACCAAATTATATCTAGATTATTTAACATAGTTCAACACCATTAAGAAGAAGACCCATGTCAAACAACCTTTATCTCCATGCTCTACTCCACAAACTTTTTTTTAATTCTGTACTCACACCCATCATTGCACTTCAAACAATACAGCACAGTCCCTCTTCTTTCATGAATGATTGTGTGCTCCAGTGAAGACAAATCATCTACTTACTATACATTACTCATCAGAGAAGCAATTCCCAACAAAACTACTTGTTCAGGCTGCTACCAGCACCAAGTTTACTTCCAAATCTGGCTTAAAAAGTGATATTTCATTCAACCTTTAGGAATTGTACTTGCCGCTTGCCGGCCTTGCTAACGCTAGTTTCTCTTGCTGCTTCAGCAGCTCAGCGTAGATACATGTCTGTATCCACTTATGTAAGCTAATCATACATGTCTACTTCAGCTATTCTCCTGTATTACCAAATGCATTGCTCAGTGTATGGCTAGGCTCAGCACTTGTTCCAAATTCTGAAGAACGAAGTAGAATTTTTCCAGGGCAGGCAACTGCTTTTGTCACCAAGACTGAGCTCAATGCAACAAGTAGGGACATGGTGTCGATGACCACGACAATGTGGTGGCAGGTGTGAAGCACAATGCTCTCACCAGCTATCAGACTTTATTCAAATTGCTAGCCCAGTAAAGACCAAGAGGTCAAGATGGGGGCTAGAAGTGTACATGCAGTAGTTTATATAGACTTTAGAGCCTGTGCACAGACCAGGCTTGGCATGAAGTTGTGTGGGAAGCAAGAACAATAGAACTACCTAAACAAGAACAACAGCTATTGTCTGGAATCTGCCAAGACCTCTACTTGTGAGAGAATCTATCTAAAAGGAGACCAGTCATTGTATTCAGTTTCCACACTCATGAGAACACTCTACCATAAGGAGAACAATAGGAGTCCATGTGAACAGTGTCTATGCTGTCAAACCCTAGCTATGGGCTGAGCCATTTGGTTGTAGCCATGTGGTCTTACATAAGCTGAGTCACGTGCCAGTGTGATGTAGTACCAAAGAGCATCTAAGCCACGTAGTATGAGTGCTTAATAGACATGCAAGGGGCTTTGCAGAGGGTTTGCAAGGTGTAAACTAGAGGTAAGATGCAAAAAAAAAGTGCTAATTTGGCCATCCACAACAGCTTTGATGTCCCCATATATGTGACACAGCTCTCCCCCAAAGTGTGGGAGTTTGATGGGCAATACACCTAATAACAGGTTCTGTATCAATGCAATGTCTTGAACCAATGGGATCACATTTTCCACTCAAGATACAGTTTTTAATCTTTAAAGCTGGCAAATGGGCACATATGAATACAAATTATACACCATTGGATTGCCCCGTTATTTCCTAATAGGCTGGTAGCAAAGTCCTTTTACTTAAGGCAGAATTGAAGAAGTTATGGCCAGATTACTGGGGAAGGTCAAACTAAACCCAGCTGATCCCTTCTGTTACAGACTTGTAAAGCATATATTAACAGTTTCTTACTCCTGTTAATTACATATTGTATGTAATGATTATCACCAAGCCTGCTTTACATAACAGTCAGGGCTAAAAAATGTGCATGGCAGGGTTCAAACTGGTTATCTCTCACATCTGCAGCTTATGTAGTAGGCCTGATGACCTGAAAAACTCACTTTTGTCAGAGCTCAAATTCTCAGGTCATCAGCATGACACACATGCATTTCTATTGGCCCGGTAACTGAGTGACTTTGTTACCCACTGAGTTTTTATGTGGGTCTTGTAATACATGTGCATTGGTAACAAAAGTAGTTATTAGTAACAGAATCACTTATTGAGGTGAGTAATCCCAGCAAGTTACTAATGAAAATTGTTCCCAGTAACCAAATTTCTTTTCAAAGTAAGTATTCCCAGCAATTTACTTATGAAAGTTGTTATCAAAAACAAGATTAGTTATTGAAGTCAGTAGTCTGAGCATGTTAGTAATGAAAGTTCTCACGAGCAACAGAATCACTTATGGAAGTTGGTATTCCGGATCAGTTATCAATGAAAGTTGTTACCAGGTTTAAAATTAATTACCAAAATAAGTATTCTGAGTGTGTTACTCATGAAAGTTGTAGCTGGTGATAGGGATGCAGCAACTTGGCTAGTCAGAACTGACTCCAAAAAGTCACCACTCAAGCACATTTAGACTTTGCTTTGCTCCTATAGCCACCGTGTATTGAGACCCATGCCTGATTGAATTGGGTCACAATCGGGGCCAATTGACAACGAGGTTGTTGGGATCAGGATTGGTGCAAGGGGGATGTAGTGAGTCCTTGGCTCCAGCTAAGTAACCTGCGACTCTCAGAATCTCTCAGGCTCGGACTTGGACTTAGCAAGATCAGAGGTTCAACCTCTGAAAACCAGAGTTGGAATTGGATTTGGATTGGATGAGATAAAGTGTGAACAGAGGTCGGGCAACAACAAGTAGGACTACTTCAGCTAGTGAAGTAGAATGAGGCAAGAGTAAGGAATCTAATTCAATATTGGAACCTAAGACTTCTACTGTACAAGTTGGATTGGCTTATATACTACTACAAGAGAGAGGTCCAATAGGATGCATGTTTAACAGAAAAGAGGTGGGTAAGTGTTCAGGAGTAAGTATCCGAATCAGATTATAGCTGGGACACAGATGAAGTGTGAAGTACAAGGTAAGGCTGGATGAAGAAGATCATATGACAGAGTTGTGAAAGGGTTCAGGGTTTGGTCAGGAGCATGTGATGATGGGTGCATAGGGTAGCAGTGGGAGAATGCCGGAGTGATTGGAAGTTTGGTGCCAATCAAGTGATCCAATTCAGATTGGAACACTGCGCAGTTCAAATGGAGCTCCGCTCAAAGCTTGCAGCAGCTCCGAGCCAAGTTGCGGCTCAAGCCAGCCAAGTCACTTCAAGCTGGCTATGTAACTTTGAGCTAACTAAGTTACTTCAAGCTGGCACAACTATTTTTGGGAAGGGAAAATATATGTTGTTATTGGGCAGTACAACAAGACATGATGATACAGAAAATGAAACACATATAATCTCAGTGGTGCAAAGATTGAGAAGTACAGCACTGCCAATTGAGGTCAGTCAGAGGTTGATCCCCACAATAGCATCATTGGAATGCATCTGACACAAACAAAGCCTATATAGCATACCTGAAGTTAGCAGTGATACACCCGGAAACTGCTGGACGTGCAACAGGCCCTAACACATGCACATTTGCATAGACTAGCAGCAGCCCTTGTCACTCGCAATACTTACATATCACATTGTGTTCTCGCAATCACATTGCATTGTGTTGTTGTGTACTGCATCACATTGCATTGTGTTCTTGCATATTCCATTGCACTGTATTGCTTATTGCGTTGTTGCATATTGCATTCTCGCTGTCCCTCACACTCAAGCTCATGCCTGTTGGCACCTCACAGCCCCCTTTCTCACTTTCTCCCTTGGATTCTGCGGTCTTTGCCCTGTAATAGGAGTACCTTGCAATCAGTTCCTCTCCTTTCATCAAGCCCCTCAATTGCAGTGCTGCTAAGGATTTGCTTCCATTGCACTACCTTTCTTTTCATTGCACAGCCTTGCATAGCCTTGTGTCATTGGGCTATGGGTTAATTGGCTGCTTGTAGTTAGCTGCACCACCAGCAGCGCCCCACGACTCTTGTGACATGTTTTGCGTTTGTCCCTTATTTCATTGCTGTGACATGTTTTGTGTTTGTCCCTTGTTTTAATGTGGAATTCACCTTTTCTTGCCTTGCTATTGCATGGACTTCAATTTGCTATAGCCCCTATTGCCTTTTAACGTAATGACAAGTTAAGAGGACATAGTCACTTACGCAGGGGTGGATGCGCTGTTGTAAACCCACTGCAGACTGTAAGGCCCTAGTACATATGGAGACAAGTTAATCCAGGTGCAATGATGAGAGCACAATGGTGAATATAGAATGTACCTAGTATACATGAAGACGGGTTAACTGGGTAACAGGGCATATAAGCATACAGCATACCATAAGTGCAATGGGGGGAATACTCACTCCAGGTGTGATGATGAGAGCAAAATGGAGGAGTAGAGAACCAGGGTGAAAGGGTTATATACTACAAGATGGCAATGAGGCAGTGTCCGCGTGATTAAACAAAAGATGTGATCATACTACAAAGGAGTCATGAGACAGGATACAAAAGAACATCTAATAGGGGCAAAGTCCGTGAGTAGCACCTCAAAAGTCCATTAATACGCTGATGCAACAGGAAATTGCCCAGGACTTCAGGCCAACTCTATTGCATGCTCATTAAGACTATATATTATTATGTAGTCTCCCACGTCTTGTCCCAAGGACATTTCAAGGTAGCAGAGTTCTCACAGTCTTGATAAGGGAGTTATGCAGCCGTATATGGTAACTCTAGTAGTGACCATCACATTAGCTGAGCTGTACAGATATGGGTTGTATAGACTAAGTAGTATAGCACTATAGAAGTACTGCACATATATGTATGTCTGTGCTTTAGTAGCATAGAAATGACATGGAAAGCACGTAGTACAACTCCAGAGGATGTCTAAAGCGTACGTCTGACGCCAAGTACTAGCATGAGTCATTTACTCAATATGTACCACTCTGGTACAAGTGCTGAGCCTAGTCATATGCTGAGTAATGCACTTAGTAGCATAGTATAATAGCTGAAGTAAACATATATGGTAGTTGCTTACATAAGTAGATACAGACATGTATATAAGCAGAGCTGCTGAAGCAGCAAGAAAAACAAGACTCATCTTTAAAGTTTAACAACCTCTACTCCTCGCCACCACTTCCACCTTGTTACTAATCAACTCTGTTGCAGGCCCAACAACTCTATTGCATGGACTCACTTGGTCTGGGAGGCAAAGCGGAAGGACCCAAGTACAGCAACAGGCTTTGGCAACATTTATTGGCCAAACCTCAGGAGCTTCAAACAGCAATCACTACATCAAATACCGGATTTTCCAGCATTAAAAACGGTTGAAAAAAGCGTGAACTATCGCATGACCAGATCTAAGATTGGATGAGTCAGAAAATGATGTAAAAATTCAGTTTGTGGGTTCTGGATTTGAACCGTTAAAAAATCATGCAGTAAAGCGTTGTGAGGTGCCAAGTTTAGTGATCTAATCTTGTCCAGGATTTGTGAGGTAGCAAAATCGTGACCGTCAGCATGATTTTACTTACTTCAGAAATTTGTAACAATTTTGAAGTTAGCAAAATGCTGCACTAATTCTGCGATAGCGGCAAGATTTTGCAAGTTGAACAAATTTGGTTCAATACTACTGCCAAGAGCTCAAAGTTGTACTCGGCTTTTTCTGCTTTCAAATTCAATGTACTATTCATACCTCAAATCCTATGCAGAGTACAGAGTTTTGCAGCTGACAAATCTGTGAGAAAATTAATCCAAAAATTTTGAATCTAAAGGCAGCATTTTGCGGTCAAGAAAACCGTTGATCAATGCATCCATGATTGGTATGGTTTTATAGCATGTAAAATCCTGCTTCGAACTGTACATACAGACAAAGTAGTCCTGAGTCCCTAGTCCCTAGTCCTTAGTCCTTAGTCCTTAGTCCATAGTCCTTAGTCTCTAGTCCGCAGGCTGCCCGAAGTTGAAAATGAACGCGTGCTGTGCCAAGTACTACGGTCAGTACGGACTACGGCCTAGGACTACGGACTATGGACTACGGACCAAGGGCAAAGGACTCATTAGTCTGTATGTACATTTAGGAGCAGAATTTCCATGCTCCAAAATCTTACTAATGATGCATGCATTTCACCAACGGTTTTGTCAACCGCAAAATGCTGACTTTGTACTCAGAATTTTGGAGATAATTCCCTCAAAGATTTGTCAGCCCTAAAACTCTGCACTCTGCATAGGATTTAAGGCATGGATAGTACATCGGATTTGCAAGCAGAAAAAGCCTACTGTAAATTGTGAGCTCTCAGCACTAGCATTGAATCATGTTTGTTTAGCTTGCAAAATCTTGTTGCCAGAGCAAAATTAGTGCAGAATTTTGCTAACTTGAAAAGAGAAATCACAATTCTGACCTCAGTCACATGTTGTACAAAGATTTATGTGTATATAAAACCCAGCTGAGAGTCACAGTTTTCATACCTCATAAATTGTATACACCAGCAACATTTTTTCAGCTACTAAATCTCGCACCTTACAAGGCTTTACTGCATGATTTTTCAACAATATAAATCCAGAACCCACAAACTAAATTTTTGCATCATTTTCTGACCCATCCAATCTTAGATCTGGTCATGCGATAGTTCACACTTGTTTCAACCATTTTTGATGCTGGAAAATCTGGTATTTGACGTAGTGAATCCAAGGATTTGCTTGAGGCCTGCATTCCAACCTCTGATGGAGTTGCAGCCTTCATTGCATCAGGCTCACATAATTACAACGGGCTGTGCCAGACCAAGCAACGGCTAAAAACCGCAACAAGAAGACAATTCTCAGGACTATGGCAAAACATCAGCGGTGAACCTCTAGCGCCCAAGTCGTGTTTCAGGACAACCCCTGCTTCAGGCTGCCAGGCATAACTCTATTGGCATTGCATGAGGTACACAGTGGACCAAAACTTGTCTAAGTTTAGGAGTCACATCCTGTACCTTGTCCATACGCAGGCTATGTCCCGCCGTATGCTGATTTGCTCTGCTGCATTTGCCTCTGCTGGGTCGAGAGGTCCAGAGTTTTGGCAGTCACTTGCACATTGGACTTAGTCAGAGAAGGTTAGAGTTAGGACACATAGCACAGATATATAAACCAAGTTGCCTTGTAAATTTTTGCCAGAGAATATCAACCCCCTCCAGAGTTTCCCCTTTACTTGCAACTGTGTTCACTGCCTTATTGCTGCCACTGTGTATCTCTCATTACAATTCTTCACTGCATTTATGTCCACTGAGCCTGCAACTCAAACTGCTTCCCAAATTTGTTGCTACTGTCTACAGTTCCCCATCTTCCTGACAGTTGTTGCCTGTACCGTCCACAACACAAATTACTTCATTGCTATCCCGTCTGATCCACTCATACGCAGTCCCCAGAGCCGCCAGTAGGAACTTTGGTCCTCTACAAAAGGCCTTCCTCAAATTTACCATTGCCAGCAAGTTCTGCTGCCTCAGTAGCGGATTCACTTGACCACTGCTCTTACTGCAACACATGAAGCAACTACCCTGTTCCGCTACAATCTGGTCCATTTGTTCCTCTTAACTGTCATTTCCCCATTGCCCCTCATCCCAACTGCTGGCTCTCTTCCACGTTTGAGGGCAATAACTACACGTGCGAGCTCATTCAATTCAATCTCACTGGCTCCTCCAACGTTGTTGTTGAACATGCCTTTGTGTGTAACACCCATTGCCAATCCAGCAGATTCATCTTCTACTACCAACCCTGCAATCCCTATTCTGATTTGATTGAGTCTTGCCGCTGCCACTGCCATTGCAGCGTGACAGCTTTAACTCTCCCCTTTTCCCCCACCATCAAAGTGCACATCTTCTCATGCATTGACCATCTAAACAGCCATTGGGCCCGGGCAGATATATATAAACAGTTTGCTTTATCATCTATCATAGATAACCTTCTGCAATCTGCTTCTATAAAGTAGCACCCTTTTGCATCTCAATTGGACTCTTTTGTTTCACTGCATTTTCACTGCAATTATCTACTGTGCTACTGCGACTTGTAACAGTTAAGGTTACTACTCACCAGTTAAGTTGTTAATTCTGAGGGGATGGAGTGAGATAGAGTGTGAGAGGTGTGGTGAGCGAAGTACAAGAGAGTACTGAGTAGTCCTTTATCAACAGAGTGGATAAGACTGAGGGGATATGCCCTCAGGAGTGCCTCTATATATACATGAAGGGGAGGACCCCAGGTACTACCCTAAGACCCCTAATACCTACATGAGTTAGCAAAGTAATCTACCTTACTAAGCATGCCCTATGCCCTAGTGGTGCCACTTCAATAATCAACCAATAGCAATTGTCCCCATGACCTCTTTTGGCAAGTTTTGGGCATGATCTTGCACTCCCAAGTGGACTTGCACGTTGCTGTCTCATCTGTCCCTTCCCCTTCAAGAGTAGGCACGGGGTCTGTGCAAAATTGTATGGTGTTGTGCGTGAAGTCCATCACCACGTTGTGTTTGCGCATGAAGGGCATGCCGAGTACAATGTTGTAGTGGTCAATGTTGACCACGTCAAAGTAGAGGTCGAAAGTGGAGCTACCCACCTTCAACCTCTCCTGTATCCTGAAGTTGATCTTTGAGTGGCTGCCCACACAACCCAACTGTAGCCCAATAGGTTTCTCTAATGGGAAAGCCATGATGCTGGCCACACAGGTGTACGACGGGCTGATTGTGTTTATCAAGGATCCTGTGTCAAGTAAGATGTTGGCCGTGAGGCCGTTTATTGTGCCATGTATTTTTACACAGCACAACTTCAACTTTGGGCGAGGCCTAGCCCCGCTCATAGTCTTCATTGCTGCACGTTGCCCGTGCTTGTCTGCAAGACGAAAGAGGGTTTCTGTTGTAGGTATCACTCACATCCCAAATGCCGTTTCCGGGTCGGGGTAGTTATCCTTTTTGTTGTACCAGTCATTGTAGTACTCCCGTTAGAAATGTCATCTTGGGATCTTGGGGAGTGTATTGGATGATGTCGTCTGCATATTCTGAGACTGTAGGTCCCCGTCGTCAAGGAGTCTGTCCTCTGACATTGGTATCAGATCAGGTAAGGACTCATCATCAGAAGACTTGTTTGCTCGGTGGTTCATTGTGTTTGTCAGTGGTTTCCTGAGGTGAGATGCAACCCATTGTCTTTGACAAATATAATTCGTTAAGACGTGAAGATCACGAGCGGCCTGTACGGCCATTTCACCTGGGGTGGGTCAAACTCTTTCAAGCATCTCATCCCATTGTTCACGACAAGTACACTCTCAAGCTAGTACCGACACTATTGAGGTTTCCCTCTGGAGATCTGTCACAGATGATGTCAAGTCCATGACCCAGCTGACAATGGCCATGTCTGTCCGCATTGCGTGGCTCTCCTCGAGTAGTTGTCTGAATATGTGCATGAGTCGTTCGACTTGTGAGTGGTCTTTTCGCGACGTGGGCCATGGTATGCCTAGGAGTATTCTTCTCCATAGGTATTCCATTGATTCTCGGTACTCGTTTGTCACTAGGTCATCAGACAATCGCACCACCGTAAGCCCAGTGATGAGATGTTCCACTGTCAATCATAGCAAGTGTAGGTTGAGGTGAGCTGCGCTGCTTGTTGCCAGTGAGGCGTGCACCTGTGCAGCAGTCGCAGCTGGTATGGGGAGTGATGGGGGAAGGTTATGGTTTCCTTGGCTAGGACCCTCCTCTTTGTCTGGCTTGTCTTGCTGGTAATGTAATCTCATGCCGGAAAATTGTCCGTCGTCTGAGTCGGATCCATGGTCATCATTGATGAGGTTGTGTTCCTCTCCAGCGGCCTCTTTGTTAGAGTCATATTGATCTCCGTTGGGGTTATCCCCCAGGTCATCTGAGTTTGAGTACCTTTGGTCTTGCGGCTTGGGGTGGTCCTTTTGTTTGTTTGGTTCCTCTTCTACGGCGTCTATAGCACGGAATCCAGGTTTGTCATGGTTACTTGCATAGTGACCATACTTGTTACATTTATAACACTGGACCTTGGACAGATCCGTTGGAGGCTTCCTCTCTCCTCTATTGCTTGGCCGTGCTGTAGCACTTGTACTTCGAGCCAGT
>JABYQR010000186.1:0-88397 GCA_022592445.1 Cytidiella melzeri | reverse complement strand
AATTCAGTGCTTTGAGCTGAGCCGGCGTGCGCGTGGAGAGTACTTCCTCCGTGTGTTCTGTGAGGTACAGAAGTTTATCGTTGAGTAAAAGGACTGATTTGACCTGTGAGTCGTTGCGGTCACGGGTAAGTTCAATCAAAAGCTTGAGGTGTCTAGTGGTGGCCTCGATCTTTGGCTTGAGAATGCCAACTTGGTCTTTGATGGAAAACTTATGGAAATCGAGTGTCACCGGTTTCTGCGCATCCGGTCGAGGTGGTGCAGGTGCCCGAGCAATGCGGTCCTTGAGCGATGGTTTCTCAATGCGATCGGCGAGTGTTTGTGCGCGTTCCGTGTGTGCACGTTCCTTAATAGACTCGTTATCACGAGCAAACTTTTCGTGGTCGAAGGCTGGGAGTCTGGTGCCGAGAGGATGATAGTGTGGACGACGTGAGACGTAGGAGATGACAGCTTCGAGGTCCTTCTCTGTATAGAGGCGAGGACGTCCTTGCTCATGTAGTTCTCGGCGAGCTTCAAAGAAGGACTCGGGTACGTGGCGACGAATGCGTATGTCCTTAGGCACTACAACCACGAAATGAGATGTAAGATCAAAGGTCCGGGCCAATACAACGTACTGGTAAACCGGGGGGACTAAACTTTTTAAAACTTTTGGGGAATAGGGAAGTGTGCGTTTGCGCGACGTCCAGGCGAGCGTACGGAGATTCTACCTAATGTCAAGAGTACAACCAAACTCTGTGAAGAGCGAGGAAGTGACGATAGGGGGAGAGGAACGACAAGCAAACTCGCGTGGACGATGACAACAAGGGAAAAGATGATGATAAGGAGTGAAGACCCAACAACGAGGGATCAGCCAACAATGAGCTAAAGACCAGGATATATTAGCACAGTGGTGAGACTAGTACAAGGTGAACGTCACCTAAAGACCAGGAGGTAGAATCTGAGGTCTTTAGGGAGCTACAGGGTGGGTTTATATACATCTCAGACAAGGACCCCTGGTACCGGGTCTGTACTCCTAACACTGCCGTGGGAACGTATGGTGTGCTATGGTGCGATGTTCTACAATGTTCCACAATGTTCCACCACCTTCTATGATCATGTGACCAGTCTGTCACATGCACTTGATCACATGCAGTAGCCATGTACTATCAATAAGATAAGATAAAGAAATTAAAAGGAAAAGAAAGGGAAAAAGTGTGCATGTTCGTGACACTAGCGAGAGCGCAAAGGGTGGTAGTCGTGGTCGTGGTCGCGCACAAAGTGGTTGTAATCGTAGCGTTGGCCATGGTCGCGCACGAAGGGGTTGTACAACTCATCGCAGCAGATGTTCCGCTGCGACAGGGTGTACAGGGCAGTGGTTGTAGTTGTAGTGGTGGCCGTGGTCGCGCACGAAGGGGTAGTACAACTCATCGCAGCAGATGCTCCGCTGCGACAGGGTGTACAGGGCGGTGGTTGTAGTCGTAGTGGTGGCCGTCGTCGTGGTCGTGGTCGTAGTGGTGGCCGTGGCTGTGATCGTGGTCGTGGTCGCAGGTAGAGGGCGCTGTCACATTGTCGGTAATCTATAGTTAAACGCCAGGCACCCATAGATCTTCGACTTGGAAACGAGATGCCGCGGCGTGCCGAGAGTGACCTACAAGCACCCGTCCGATATCACCAGACGTCCTGGTTCTCTTCTTTGCCTCGTTTCTTGCCGTCTCCTGCCTGTTTTAGAAGGTAAACCAGGGCATCTGGGAACGAGACTAGCACCAATCCATGCCGAGCACAACATTTCACAGTGAAAGCAAAGTAACAGTCATCTGGAAAGTGGACTGAAAATAGCTGTGCATGGAAGGCAGTGTGATAGGCCCAGAACATTGAGAATGAGAAACATCTGATTCTCCAGTACCACAAACATGCATACCTTTTTGTCTTTTTCTCTTTTTTTGTCTTCTTTTCTTTTTCTTTTTCTTGATCTTATCTTATTGATGACATATAGATCATGCATGTGATCAAGTACATGTAACAAGACTGGTCCTGTAACCATGGCTGGTGCTGGAACATTGTAGAACATTGTAGAACATCACACCTTAGCACACCATACTTTTCCACAGCAGTGTTAGGAGTACAAACCCAGTACCAGGGGTCCTTGTCTGAGATGTATGTAAACCCTCCCCCCTGTAGCTCCCTAAAGACCTCAGATTCTACTTCCTGGTCTTTAGCTTATCGTTAGCTGATCCCCCAGTGTTGTGTCTTTCTCTCTCATGATCATCATTGTCTCCCCTGTTGTCATTGTCCACACAAGCTCACTCGTTGTTCCTCCACCCCCATTGTTGCTCCCTCATTCCTTGTAAAGTTTGGTTGTGCTCTTGAAATCCAGAGTATATGGTGCATGGCAAAACTGCGAGAGATAATGAAAACAATTGTGCAGGTTCGACGAGGGAAACAGTTGCAATATTGCAATAGAGACCACAAACGATGGTGCCAGACATGATGGTTAGGTCGAGGGATCAGCCACCACGAACAGATAGAAATGCAGTGCAAGGCGAGACAGAGGATGAACCCCCCTGACCGGCAGAAAGAGCACAGACTGCACAAGCACATGAAAGAGCACGCACAATACATTACATGAGCTACATGTGATGTTTTGGATTTGGCGTGGCCTTCGAAAGGCGAGATTCACACCTACATCGCACGGACCTTGGGCCAACTTGGAAATCTGATAGTTGGCTGCCGTGGAATAAACCCGGGTGTAGGCTCCCGAGGTTGGACAGGGGACCGCAATGCTCCTCCCAAAGAAGAGGTGGCCTCTGAAGATTCAGTGTTTTGGATGCTGAAGTGATGCCGCAAACCCGAATGGTGACATCGTACACTTCTTATGCAAGCCTCGGGATCCCGGTGCAGTTTACAGGGTCAGTTTACAAATAAATGCGTACGGACCGCGTTGTGATATCAAGCTGGATGCAGGAAGGTCTGTAGCTGAATACCACAGCCGTTAGGACCTAAACCAATAATCCAAGCTTAGCACTTACGTATTCGTCGTAATGGTGAAGCACCTCCCGCAACTGCTTCCTCGATATATCCGCCTTGTACAATATCTCGTCGTCGCTGCATTTCCCGTCAAAGTACTGATTGATCCTGTCAAAAGCCCGGCGTAAGGTCAAAGGTGCACATCGTTTGGAAAATCTAGCATACTGTTCGAATCTGCGTGCAATGTAAGGCGTCTTTTCATCCGACATCGCAGATAGCCATAGCCTCTCCGCGGCGTTGGCGCATGCAGGATCCGCTATGATAGTAGCACCCGTGCCGCTTTCCAGATGCCTGACGTCAGCTCCTACATAGGTTGGTAGGTCGAGATCCTCGTCGAAAAGTGGGTCATAGTCCTCATCTTCCACACCGCCGTCCTTCTCGGACATTTCGGTCGGATTATGATACACCAGAGACAGACTTCGGTCGCGCGCGACGTTGCGCACAGCTGGCGACATCTTTCTAACGTGGGCTCTGGCGTGCTTCGGGGACATTGACATCCAGTAGTCGACAGGGCTCGAGTCAGCGGGGTCACCGCCTTTGCTTTCGCTGTCTCGGCGCTCCTTCTGGCGACCGTTATCCGGGTCTTGTACTGGACGCCCTGCCATTGACATAGAGTGAGAGCGTAGACGGCCGCGACGAGCTAACGCGAGCTCTCTCCGCATCCGCACTTTCTCTTTCAGTTCGGGTGTAGCTATCACCCTCACTCGAAGATGTAGAGTGATGAGTAGGTCACGCTTGAGCATCCAGATGACAACCTCGTGATAGAGTGGCAGCATATCACGAGAGCGTACGACTGCACCATAAAAGTGAGCGCTTGTACTGGTAGAAGTGGAGATCTGCGACAGAAGCTTGGGGAAGGGAGGTAGCGAAGGATGATCAAACGTGCGCGCAAAATCCGCAGTCAGAATGGAAATCCTGTAGCATAGATTAGCGACCCGAGACATTGTATGAGTTGCGCACATACGGGGCAGGAAGCGTTTGAGGTAAGGCGAAGACTGTTCTCAACCCGGCGTGAACGACGTCGACGAGCTTAGCACGTCTATGATGAACCAACCATCTAACGGTCGGATAGACCTGCCCTTCCAGGTCCCAATCCAGGAGACTCGCCAAATCGGCCAGACTAGATCACACTTTAATGTTCCATTCTTGGGAACGTTTACAAAGTGTCACACACCAGAGGGTCACAGTCGACAGTTCCAAGAAACGTAGAAGCTGTTCTGCAAGTTCCCTGTCCTCTGGATTGAGCTGAGGGCCTCTCAGCTTCATGTAGAGCTCGTAGCCTTGTTCCCCTTCTTCGTCAAGTCGTAGCAATGCCTTCCACGGTGTCAGCGACGGCAGCCTCCATGCAAAGCCCATGTCTGGTCCCCAAGAAGCCGCTCCATCCAATAACTCGCCATCGCTGTTTTCGCGATCAGCAAAATCAACTTCAAGAGGGTCGTCGGGATGCAAGAGGGAGCTCAGGTACGGCGGTAGCTGAAGCTCAAGCGGGAATTCTCCTATGGTACAACGCGCGATCTCTCCACTCTTCACAGCTTCGAAAACCGTCTTGATGGCCGATGCTATAGAAGATGATCTCAAGGCCTCCGTGAGGTACGTCGTGTACGGCTGGCCTGAAGTCGAGATTTGTCAGCACACAATACAGAGAAACTAGGAGAGGTGGGAGACCTCTGCTGATACAGTCATCTCGCAAAGCCCCGAGCTTCTCGCACTCAATTTCGACAAAATTGTGAAGCACCTGTTCTTGGTACAACACCGCAGTCATAGCAAACGCTATCTGCTCATACACAATATCCAGGTATTTCCCGAGATTTCCTGACGCCGCTGAAGAGGGATCCGGCCGGTCCAGGACCAGTACGAGGTGGAACGTCTGAAGCCCGGAGTTCAGCTTCGGACGAGGCTTCTCTTTGCTTGTTTTCTCAGGGGTGAGAGGCAGTTCCTCAACCTGCGGAGACTGAGTCTGCGCCCGTCCTTTCTTCGAACCCCGCCCACGTGAAGTCCCCTTGGTCTTCTCAGCAGCGAACCTCCAACTCCCATCTGGTTCAGAACACACAGGGTGTCCAATGAACGCGAGGTCGTCCATCACGACCTCAAACTTCTGGTGGCACATCGCCACATGCGGGGAGAGCAACCCAGCGAGGAATTCAGCGGAGTAACCTAAAAGCTCGTTGTATTCATCGGGAACATCACGGTCGTCGGTCCCGTCGAGTATCAGAGAGTCTTCAATGTCCTTGGAAGGCGAGGCGCGCCTGGAGGTCGCTTGAGACCGCCCGTTGTTGAAGGACACCGAGCGCTCCCGGGTAAAGTGAGGACGACGCCAGAGGAGTTCGTCATCATCTACGGGGCAATTTTGGCATGGAATAGACATTTCGGGTTCAGACGTCGATCGCCATGGGTTGTCGGCTTGAAAGCAGGTGCTGTCGTGGAATGGACGTGGGCGGCCAAGTCGTGGATGGTTTGCTGGATGAGCAGGCCAGCGGTAGACGAGACTGGAGCCTTTCGAAGAAGAGATGACTAGAGCAATCGCGAGTAATGGCTCGCTCATGTCAGGCACTGTAGCTGGAGAATGAACGTCAATAGTAATGTCCCACTATGCACTTGGACGTGTTCAACTGTCAATGCTCGCTAGGCACTTGGTTGGTTATCGGTCTATGGATCGCCGTGTTTGCGATGAAGAGCATGCTCATATAGACAGTAGCTCACCTTGTACGTTTCATGGTACGGCCTGCATGCCAAGTCCAACGTCAGAGCTTGTTGTAGTTGTTTCACTCACGTGTGAGTTACATTGGAATTGCAAATATCTGATAGACGCGGGACTTTGGACCGGGCTATTCAATCGCTATTACTTATGGAAGTGGCTGTAAGGTGTAATTATATATTACAATAGTCACAATCTACACGCAGAACTCAACACCCATGTTCGCCTTGCGAATTTCCCATATGACAGTCGAAGCCAAGTGTTCAGAGCGATCAAACAACAATACACAGCCTGCAACAGTCCCTGGTGTACGTAGAATGGACATCCTTGTGACCGCCGCATCGTTCTTGTTGGTATTTTGATTGCTGTGCGACGGGGTTTTTTTACGGCGCCAATAGATCGAACTATGGAAACCGATAATGCAGAGCCACAAGGATAGGTTGTTGGCGTTTTATGGAAGACAAAGCTCAAGGGACACCCCACGTCGACAGTTTATCCCTGGTAGGCGAATGACACAGCCCCGTATAAACCTGCCTCACGTCCAAGCAGGCCATGCCCTTGCAAGATCTGTCAATAGACAAACGAATGAGTCCATCGTGTATCATTGATCAGATAGTCACATCGGCCGGGAGTGCGACCGACGTCAGGGAACAAAAACCGACTCACCTCCATCTTCCTCGCATGCCAGCCTACACTGCTACCGACATTCCCGTTCAAGTCCGCCAGTCTCTCCACCTCCGCACGCCACGGGTGACCTTTTTCGAGATCTCGTCGGAGCACAGCCTTGCCGACCTCACCCGTATTCTCAACAGCTCCTTCCTCCTCCTCGCCTTCAGACAGAGCGACCCACCCGCTAGCCGAGTCCACGTACCAGCCCCTACTGCCTTTGCTCCTGACGATCCGCCAAGAACCCGCGCCCGCACCAAGACTCGAGAGCATCTGTGGTGGAAGCTCGATCACACGAAGACGCGTCGGCGGCTGAGCCTGCTTGTTCTTCTTCGGTCCGACACCACTGAGGCTGAACGAAAACGGAGGAGAACAAACGGAGCTGATGAATCCGGTGTGCAGTGCAACGGTTGCCTGTCGAGGCGTGACGTGGGTTTGGCCATATCCGAGGTCAGGGGACGTCATCACGAGCGTGAGAATTTCGACGTTTGCGGCTTTTGTTTTGAGGAACGCCGCGATGGTACAAAGTTCGAGGGAGCTGATGTACGAGAGACCGAGAGAGCGAAGTGCGGGCTGGGCAGGGCAAACATCTACTAGAATGTGCTTGTTTACCGGTGTGCTA
The DNA here is from genome assembly GCA_022592445.1 of Cytidiella melzeri. Classification (NCBI taxonomy): domain Eukaryota; kingdom Fungi; phylum Basidiomycota; class Agaricomycetes; order Polyporales; family Irpicaceae; genus Cytidiella; species Cytidiella melzeri. The sequence goes on along the minus strand of JABYQR010000186.1, from coordinate 81,414 downwards.
GAAATATCGAGGTATTGTAGACGTCCAGACTTGAAACAGGGCGCTGCGGAGAAAATGGCTTCCATGTCGTCCTCGGATAATGGAGATGGGAATGTCAAATCTCCGTAGAGACTAAGTTCTTCCAAGTCGGCAGTGACAGCGGATTCGATTAAAAAGTTCTTGATGCTTTCACCAGTGAGCCAGTTGCATCGTTCGAGCGCTAGGCTCTTCAAGCGCATTGTGGTCGAAGCACCGAGAGCCTCCAAGGCCTCAGGAGTGATGCGAGTGGACGACAGATCGAGGTGTGTAAGGAAAGGGAACGCCAGGACAAAGGGCTGAAGGAACTGCGACTGAACAGACTTCATGCCGCGGAGACCAAGTCGACGAATGCCGGTGAACAGAAGTGACTCGTCAACCGGGGTACTGAAGCGCACTCTTCCCCGCTCACGAGGACCTTCTGAGTCGCTATCTGAGTGAGACATGAGATGAGCAGTCACGAACTCTTGCACGGCCTTGGTGAAGACTGCGCTAATACAACCGGTCAGATCCAAGGCCTCGAGCTCCGCAAACTCCCTACGACGCTCCCGATCTTCTTCCTCGGGGTCGGTAGGGTCTACTACAGCCACATCACGGCCGCGAGAAGGGCGTCCTCTTCCGCGACTGGGGGAGCCGCGCAAGAGGAGCTCCTGAAGCACTGGGGCGGTCAATGCGCCATCCATATATTCTGTCCCACCAAACGCCAAAAGGTTTGGCATCTCCTATGTACAACAATGACCAGTTAGTGCGCTGAAAATCGTGCAATAGAGCCGTAGCCCGAACCTTGAGGATGGCAAATAAACGCTCCGGGGTAACGAAGCGGCCAGTGACGCCCTCTGCGAGAGATCTTCTCATACCAATCGTACGAAAATGAGTAAAGTCGAGATGTCGAACAAATCGGCCTGGGCGAGGGTCCTGGGGAGTATGAACTGTGACAAGATAGTTTGTTTAACAGCGAGTAAAATATGGTACATATAAATCACTCACTGTACATCCCCGGGTGCTCCTGACGGACGACGTCTTGCATGGCGTGGCTGATGGTACGCATGAGCTTCCAGCGAGCAGGACTTTTGCTCTTCGTCCTGAGGCGCCTCGGACTGGGGTCACGAGTAGCAGGTGGGGAGAGGAGATCCGGTGAAATATGCACCCCGCCGACGTCGGACAACGACGCGAGAAGCTTACCACGCAACTCTCGCACGAGGTCGTCTACACCGTCTTTCCGGCCCTCCATCAGACTCTGCGCGGCTGCGGCAGCATCCTCCACCTCCTGGATGGTCCGGTTGACGAAAAGCGCTGTCTCTTCGGGGTCAAAATATTCTTCGTCGCCGCCGCCTAGCTCGTCTACGAGCGACATCCAGCTGCGCGGTAGGCGGACCTCTACTTTATGCCAGAGCCAGGGCTTGGCGGCTTCATACCAGACACGACTGACTAGACAGGCGTTGGCTAGAGTCCTCCGAGTGGTCGGTTCGGACCAATGAGCCGCAGGGTAAGACGACGGATGAGAGGTCGGGATCGCGTCTTCCGAGGTGAACAAAGGATCGAGGGAGGATAAAGATGCGAAGGGCGCGACGGAGGCCGCGTAGACATGTGCACATATGAGCGAGACAAGCTCCGGAGGGCACTGGTTAGCTACACCACAAGACATACGGACGAATTGTGTAACGGAAGGGATGTACTTGGTGGCAAAAGAGTGAGCGTACGAAACAAAGGCAGGTGTTGTTTGGCCATCTGGTATATATACCCAGTGAGTGCCGATTTTTTGAGGTGGTGGTCCCTCGGAGAACTGGATCCTAAACTTAGCCTATTCCGCATTAGGCAGGTGGTCGTTGCGCAAGCGACACGCTCCGGTCACCTGTGTTTGCGCAATAGCACATCTCATACGACGACGCCAACATGACACACAATGGCGGCACAGCATAGCTGGCGAGAGCCCATGACCTTTGTACACGACGAGCAGCTTCATCCACACGTTCCTCTTCACGCCAACTCTCGAGACGGAATGATGACTCCGAAGCAGAGACACCGGCGTGGCGACACTTTGTCAGACTGCCACAATTTAGCGCTGCATTCTCCACTGACTCAGAGCTGATTAAAATTGCACATTGGTTATTTCCCCACGGCGCGTGGCCACCGAGCTTTAGCTTTACGCTTTCCTCCTGTTTGGGAAGGAGTCGTCTTGACCCGTTCATTGATCGGAATCTTTCCACGGATCAGTGTTTTGTGTCAACCAGTAATTTGGCGATAGATCTCCTCTTCCGGTCACTGCTCTGCCCTGTTATTGAGCACTCTGTTCGTCTTTCTTAGTTCCGTCGACATCCCATGACTCGGAGCTAACTCTCATCACAAGTGGCTCGACCAAGTCTATCCCCAATTTCTTTTCTCAAAGTGCGTCTAGGCCGATCGAATTTATTTAGTTATGACTACTGGACTAATCACCACTAGCATGACTCGAATTCAGTCGTTGGAGTCTCGCGACGAACCTCAAGCTTCAAGCTTCAAGTGTTCAACATCATGCACAGTCTCTGCAGGTCCCTTTGAATTACATGCCCCTCAGATTGTTCTCAGGTACGCTCAATGTTGCCTCCCAGCTGACTGCCAATAATTCAGAACTCTAGACGACACACTCAGGCAACCATATGCATGCGACGCATGCGTTAGCGTGCTTGCACTCTGGGTCACCCTATGTCATGTGCAGATCATGATGTGATTTGCATGTCTCGACTCTCGCTAGAGACATGCGTCGGTAATAGGCAATTCCCTTCCGCCAAGGCATTCGTTGACGCAAGGGGAAAACTGGCATCGAACGACGTTTCAGCTTGCGCAATCGCGCTGCGTCCTATCGTGCAATCGCTACGCGTCTTTGGGGATTTGCCTACCTATTCGCGGCTGGCTGCACTATATGGCGTCTTCTGTTGTGTGCTTTCGCCTACCTATGCGTGGCTCGTTGTACTATAAATATGGCGTTCTTCAACCACCCCTTGCGCGATTCGGATCTTCCGTGTGGTAATTGGCACCCGTCATGTGCCTCGTCTTTCGCACCCGTGTTGCGCATGAAGCGACGCGTGGACACTCCCATTCGTTCCGACACACGCGTTGTTCGACAGCGTACTTTTTCTGGCCCCAACGGCCTTCTTATGATGAAAGGTAAGCCCGGCAAGAAGGCTCTTTCTTAAATTGCTCATGCTCGTCGAAGACTTTGACCACACCGCCAGCTCAAAATCGATTCTACCCGAATTTGTGTACGTACGCCCCATGCAGTAAAGCTACGGCCATGCTCCATACACTCGTCGGCCTTCACAGCCAAGGCAATGCTTCCGATAAGGACTGCGGCGGTGATGTGAGCTTCTTTGTGGCGGTTAACTGAGCTTGCCCGTCAAACCATTACCTGCATGTTCCTCTGGCCCCTGGCATCTGTTGGACTGCTGCGCATTTCTCATGACAATCAGTGGTCAGAGCTTGGCTGTGATATACGTACACTTGTCAGAACGGTCTGTTGTTCCTAGCTTCGACTCTTACCGCTCCCAAACTTCCAGAAACAGCGGCCAAACTTGAACCGCTCGCCAGTATGGAGTGTGTGGTAACAACAACCGCAGCAGAAAAATATCTTACGGTCAGTTTTGTACTCTGAATGACCAACATGCACCAAAGTATAAACCCTGCTCCCTGACGAGTTGCGCTGAGCACAGCCTGCTACGCCAAAGCGACAGTCCCGTCTAAGGATGCTGTCCCTGCGAACTCACGGGAGATGCCGTCAGTAGGCTTCCTGTGGCAACTCGTTTTGCCATTGGTCCTTATTGACTGCGCGCCGGAAGCTTCTGATAACAGGACGCTCAGATAACAGCTGGTTCATTGGGAATGGATACCGATCAATGATTGGCACTGGGTTAATATTCAATAACAGTGAGCCATGCGCATATTCCCTATCGTCGGTGAACAGCATTCGGTTACTGGTCACATCATTACGATTATATAGTCACGGTAACAAGCAAGAAACTTTACAGTATCAGATGAATAACGCCATGCAAATCAAGATTAACATTTCTGGGCGACAAGACAGTCTTGGCTGGAGCAAGGATATTCAGTTCGTACGCAATGACGACACGTTTGGAGAGGGATGATGCATCCTTGTAATAGTTTGTCCTATACCTTGACGTAGTAGTCGTACTGGCGGATCATCCACACCAACGACGTCGCTATTGGCACGTGTTGGTTCAATTGGAGTGACTCAAAGCGTCAATAATAAAACAATACTTACTTCCTACAACAAGAGGGCTCAGAATGGGCCCTTTCAGTGTCGCAGTGCCGTACACCAATACTTCCGAGGTGTAGTGCCCGAAGACTATAAGGTAGCTAAGCAGCGACATGTCGTACAAACTGGAGAAATTCAATCACGAGAACGGCGGCACAATATGATGGAGAAACACTCACGTCTTGTTGTGAATATCATATGCTGTGTAAAACCGCACGACTGCGCTCATGAGGGTCCACACCGCAAATGTTCGAGCGTGAAGCGGTGTGACTGATAGGAGCTATGTCAACACCAACCGGCATCCAGAGAAAAACAAACATAATGAACCTATCCCTGTGCGGTTGTAGAGCCTGCTTGTCAACTTGGTGGTTGCGTAGTTTTGTATTGTGTTGAAGATGGCCATGGCGGATACGAGCAAAATCCATTTTGGTAGAAGACCTGGTCCCTGGGGTAAATCTGAAGGGATTATTAGTTCTTTTTTCCGTCAAGGCGAAGATGAGAAAAATGCGTACAGGCCTGAAGCGTGTCATAGTAGGACGACATATTATTGTCAGGTAAGAAGGACGGTCACCTCGAAGCGTTGTGTCGCGAAACATCATGCCAGCTGGCAATACAGTGATCGGGCGGCTGGAGGCCGTGCACCGGCCAACAGAGCCGGAATTTGAGAATGCCAAGAATGTGACTTGTCACAATAGCGGTCACCTTGACGCCACGGTGAGAGGCTCCCCACCGCAAACCTCATTCCTTGGCAGGCTAAAGGTGCTGTTTGGTTCCGTGGCAGGTGGCCCAACTCTCGTCCCTCTTTCATCTTCTCCCCTTTCCTTGGCCATAGCCCGCAAATCTACGGCCAGTCGCTTTTTGACTGTCCCTACGACCTTGCCAACGACCACACATACAACAGCCCCGTTGGAATATAAAACAAACAGATCCTCGCTGCATCCACCTTTCTTTTCAAACCAATCCCCCTCCCCCTTCTAGGTCATGTCACAATCCGGAGTACGCGTGGCAGACGCGCAGTCGCCAGTAGCAGGGATACAGCAAAGGAAAGCTGGGACGTACTCCTCGGAAGGCACCACCGTCGTACCAACAATTCCGAGAGGTCCCATGTCTCGCAGCCAGTCCAAGCAAAGCTCTAAATTTCCGCCAGGCAACAGATTACAGCGGATGAAGCGAGTGTTGACGTTGAATCTCACCCCAGAGAGGCCAATAGGGAAGGCTCCAGGGTTCTTCTCGAGCACGAAGGCTATTGTCTGCGCGTCATGTGCGTTTACAATCCATATGTGCGATGCAAACTAAGCTTAAACGCATATATCAAGGGCTGAACTTGCTATTGGTGTGTATACCAGTATCTGTGAGTGTATACATTTACGGAGTTTGGTATATGCTTGACTCAACCTATCCAGTGGGCCCTCCATTTCGTGTGGCAAAAGAACACTACCAGTACGCAGGATACTGTGATTTTCGTCTGTGAGTCTCCGTCTCCCTCAAACTTTTAACGTTCGGCTTTTTTATTATTTCCGTAGTCGCCTTCCTGGCCATCATTCCGCTCGCGAAAGTGAGTTTTGCGCCCATCAGGAAATCGAACTCAGCTCACGCATGATCCCACGATCTAGTTGCTTGCATTTGCCACTGATGAACTGTCAATGCGAGTCGGCCAGACATTAGCAGGTTTGCTCAATGCGACTTTGGTGAGTTATGATCGATTTTGCAGTTGTCACGAAAACTGATAGATATGTCTGTAAGGGAAATGCGTGAGTGACGCCGCAGTCACGTTCCAATAGATTTTTGTGATTCGCTGACCGCAAACTTCTTTTTAGTGTCGAACTTATTGTGTCGGTAAGTTGTATTGGTCTACCTCTTTGCAAAACAGCCCTGACATCGAATGGCTCAGATTCTTGCTCTTATCAAATGCGAACTTCAGATTGTGCAAGCTTCACGTACGTAACAAGTCCCATTCCAATATTCCGAGCATCCGTACTTCAAGACTATTGTGCACCGCCTCTCTTTTTTGTGTTTCTGTCGGCTATTCCCATGAAGTCGATCCGCTAATCATTCACCATCCACAGTGGTGGGTTCGGTGCTCAGTAACCTGTGTGAGTGCAACCAGTGCACCCACCATTCCGACCCTGGATCACTGACATAGCCGCATCCTCCTTGTCCTCAATAGTACTGGTTCTCGGCATGTGCTTCTTCGCTGGCGGCATGCGTTATTCCGAGCAAGGTTTCGGCATAAGTGAGTTTTCACTTTTCTATGCATATATGCCTTCGTGATGGGGGCGAGTTGACTACAGCTAACGCTCCATTATGACAACAGGCGCAGTACAGATCCAGTCGTCGTTGCTGATACTGTCTGTTGTTGCTGTGCTTTTGCCGGCGGCATTCCACTTCGTCGCTGGAGACCAACTCCCCGATAACCAGGAAGGTCCGGATATTCTCAGCGTCTCTCACGGGGTACGTCGTATGATTTCGCTAGATGATTCACAATGTCTCTTAGACTTTTGCTTCTAGGTGGCTCTCATTCTTTTGTTTGGTGAGAATACCGCGAATCGTTTGCATTGCGTCACCAGAATGTCGATACTCACGATTGCATCTTCTTATAGTCTACGGTTGCTACCTCGTCTTCCAGCTCTATTCGCATACGCACATATATGATGAGGACCGTGTTGATGGCGATAGGGCAAAATCTACTCCATATCCCAAGAGACAGGCTAAGAAGGACGCGAAGGAGAAGGCAGAACATGGCAAGGCTGATCTCGAGAAGGCTATGTCAACCGCGTATGAAGCTAGAGAGTCTACCGAGAACGGTGCTGCGGCTTTGAATGGCGAATCTAATGGCCTTGTTACTTCAGCAAATGGCGAAACCAGCCTTCTTCCTACGACGACAGAAGACACCCATGTCGAAAGTTCTTCCGGCCATCATGACGATGAAGAGGTGGAGGAGCCCAAGATGAGTCTGAGATCGGCCATTATTTTCCTGGTTCTTGTCACCGTCGTAAGTGCGCTTTGAATGTGGACCCGCCAAAAGTAAACCTCACTTTTCAACGTCTGCAGCTCGTCGCCGTCACCGCCGAGTTCCTTGTCGACTCTATCGACGGTTTGACTTCGGGCGGGGGTATAAGTAAAGAATTTGTTGGTATGATTTTACTCCCCATTGTAGGCAACGCCGCAGGTATGATCTTTGTAGTCCTCATATTTAGCTTGACTGACAACGTTGTTTACATATAGAACACGTTACGGCTGTTACGGTTTCCGTACGAGACAAGCTCGATTTGTCACTGGGTGTCGCGGTTGGTTCAAGTATCGTAAGTGCGCTGTGAGCACTCGCACAAGATAACACGGCCTGATTGATCATCCTCTTTGTTATTGGTTATACAGCAAATTGCGTTGTTTGTCATCCCGTCAGTTAATGGCATTGGTGTTCCTTGATTGTCAGATTTACTGACAGCTGTTTGTGACACTTGCTAGATTCATGGTCACGCTCGCATGGATGATGGGCAAGCCTCTGACACTACTATTCGACCCGTTCGAGTCGGTTGTGCTCTTTCTCACTGGTGAGTTTACATCACTTGACACCAATGGCGCCGCCTAGGGGGGTCATTAGCGTATCGTTGAGTTGATATTAACGAGATCACTGGCCTTGTACTTGTCTTTTCATATTCGTGTAGTCGTCGTGGTCAACTACACCGTACAAGACGGCAAGTCCAATTGGCTCGAAGGTGCCATCCTCATGTCACTATATGTCATACTCGCGCTGGTTTTCTGGTACTATCCTGGTGAGTCAACACACCGTCTTCCCTGTCTTCATCGCTCACCTCCATGTTATATGTCAGGGACCAACGTTGCCGATAACTTCCATCTGGCTGGATGCCCGAGCTAAATATCATGAAAACCTATTTCTATCTGGATCTTCACGTGTGGAGGTGGTGATTTAATCCTTCCACCATTTCCGTTCTAGTATTCTCTTTTACCCGCAGCGCCACCTGTCTACCTAGCTTGTGTTTAATTTTTTGTCATATATCTATCTCCTACAGTCAAGTACAGTCTTCAATATATACCCTCCTCAGACATTAGTCGGCATAATTTGTAGTTGTGAGTGAATATAACGGTTGGTCTTGGGACCTCTTGCTCACATTCTGGTCGAAGTTGCTATAGTAGGTCGGCCAGCGTATGAACAACTCGACAAAACCTGCAGGCTCATATTATCTGGAATGGGAGATACGCAACACTTTGACGTTGACGTAAACCAGCTGCGATGAAGAAGGCAGATACATAACGCGATTCAAACTACAATACAACTGTGCGACGTCTACAACTTGGCTTTCGCGCTCTCTGCGGCTCCTGGTGTTCCTAACGTGACGGCAGCAGCAGCGAGGACAACCGCGTTGCGCTCCTTGACCTTCGTTACTGCGGACATTTCCTCTTTGAGTCCTCCCGAACATTGGACACGCACAGAACGCACTCACTGAAGATGACCTTTCCGCCTTCTTTCCACATCTCCGTGATGAGCGTTTCACCTGGGTAGACAACCCCAGTGAACCTAACAGAACACGTGTCCATCAGAAATGAATGCTTCGTGGCAGAACATGCGGTTCAAGGGTGAACTAAACGTGAACTCTGACTCACCGAGCCTTGATGTCCTTGTAGCTCCCAAACGTCTTGAGGATGTGCTTCCCAGAAATGCCAAAGGAACACAACCCTGTACATCAATAGATAAACTCATCGTACGCGGACCCATTGATGCACACAAACGATATAGGGGTCGCGACGTACCGTGAAGGATGGGTTTGTCGAAACCACCAACTGCGGCGAACTCCGGCTGAATCTACGGACACGAGGGTGCGTGGTCAGTATACGTATGTGAATGCCGGCAGCGGCGAGGAAATGAAGGCTAGACTAACGTGAAGTGGGTTGGGGTCTCCGCTCAAGCTGTGCAACGAACGTTCAGTCTTCCCAGAACTCTCACGGGCACTAATAGAAGCCGTTTAGCTTACCGATAGAGTGCAGCTTGCCTCTCTAGAGTAACCTCCTCAACCACAGCGTCAGGCTTACGCTTCGGTGGAGTGTTAGCTGCGGTGGCCGGCCCACGGTCTGCATGAAATGAATATCCGTTTGTATGGGCTAAAAAGTAGCTCTTGGCTTTACACACCTTTTCCGGTTGTTTTACCGCCGAATCCCCCGCAACCGCGAATGAAGAGCGTCGAGATGTTCTCGAATATCACTTTGCCACTCGCCTTGTCCTTGGTCTCGACGGAAATGGCAACGGAAGCCGCCTTGCCCTTGTCCAAAACCTCGAGGATCCTGCACACATATCATCAGGTAAAGTTCCGCAGGACGCCATGAGGGCTGAATCGCACCTGGGCTGGTTAACAAAAGAGCCATTCGTGGGTATGGGCGCTTTGATAGAAAGGTATTGTTCTCCATGCAGCAGCTTCGCCTGAGTGACACCAAGCATCAGCTGTCACAGCCGTGCCGGTCGGTGGGATTCACTTACGGGGTTCCAGTTCGGTAGCCAGTCCATTGACGTGCCGAACATGGCAGGGAATTGCGGGATGACGCCAAACGTCGGGATCGCAGAGAAGTTGTCGTCAGCCTCGAATGACCATTGAAGGTCCTTCTCAGTGGCACCAATACCGAGGTTGTAGAGAATAACGTCGCGTTCCGTGAAGTGATATTCAGTAGGAGGTTGCTCAGCTTTCTTGGCCTTTGCCACGAGCTCTGAGTCTTCTGGGTCTGCGGTAGTATCGCGAGCAGAACCATCTTCCTTGGCCTGGTTGCCAAAGTTCGCCGACATCTAGGCATACCAACACTCAGTTTACAGCCTATGACATAGCCTAAAATCAACTCACGTGCTCCATAGCATCTTGAATTGTGGTAGGGTAAGTTGCTCGACCGTCATCTGCAATAATCGATAATAGTCAGCTCGAGAGCCCATACCGACCTTGACGATAATTTAGCTCACCGAAGTTGCAGATTACGTCCCACTTCGACAGAACATCCTCAGGCGTCAGGGTGCGGTTCACAGGGAAACCAACACCCCCAGACTTTTGCCAGCGAGTCTGAGCTGCCCAACCGCCCATTATCTCGAAGAGACCACCAGAAGTCTTGCTGTTCGCTTCGCTTGTCAAGTAGCCTACAATCGGGGCAATGTAATCGGGCTGTGCCAAGGATTAGTTCAGGGCATTCGCAGGTATCTAGACTAAGCATACCTTGAAAGCGTCGACCATCTCTTGAGGCCTATCACATGTCCAATCAGTACCATCATAGCGTGTCCAGGCTTGAAAACTTACCAGACAGTCGAAGTCATGGCAGTCCCTGCGGATGGCGCAATCGCGTTAGCAAGGATGTTGTATTTGCGACCTTCGTGTGCAAGGGCGCGGGTGAAGCCAATGATAGCAGCCTTTGCCGTAGAGTACTGCAAGCGAAGACGTCAAATCACCCTAATAACTCCAAGAAATCTACTAACGTTCGCTTGGCCAAAATTGCCGTCTGAATAATTACGATGTTGTGTTAGCTGAGAACCACAGGACGATACATAAATCATGCTCACAGATGCCAACTTGTGAAGCGGTGTTGACGATGCGACCGTATTTTTGCTTCAAGAAATGCGGCCAAGCCGCTTTGACGCACTTGTAAGTACCACTGTACGAAAGACGAGTGAAAATTTGTGCGTATGCGTTTTGTGCCCGGATGATCATACCGGAGATGTACAGCCAGAACGATGTCCCATTCTGAGTCCGTCAAAGCAGCGAACGACTTGTCCCTGAGGATTCCCGCGTTCGCCACCAAGACGTGAAGGCCGCCGAACTTCTCCAAAGCAACCTTGACGATGGCATCTCCATCTTCCGCAGAGCAAATTGCAGGAGCAGCCTTGCCGCCAGCTAGTAAGGTGTGTTTTAATCAGCAAGTTATCAGTAACCATGATAGAAAGTTGGAGACCTTTTGTGATTTCTTCCACAACAGCGTTCGCAGCCTTCCCGTTCATGTCGTTGACAACGATATTGGCGCCGAGTTTAGAGTACATCAGGGCGTACGCACGTCCAAGACCTTGACCAGCACCAGTGATAATGACTGTCTTTCCGTCGTAGCGGATTTCTGGGGATGACTGGGGGTTTGAGGGCAGCTTCATAGCTGTCTCAAGTGTCCCTTGCGCATCGAAATCGGTCACGTTCTCGGGGCTAGACAACAGCGGTTGTTAACCCACAGTGGATCAATGACGAGATATCTAGCAAGACTCACTGGTCGGGGTCAGTGAAGTCGGTGACCTGAGTCCACTTCTCCTTGACTGCAGAAGGTGTAAAGGACGCATCGGTTTTGAAGATGGCACCCTTGCTTCGCTCCCATCTTATCTCGGCTATGAAGCCAGACCCAAGTTCAAAGACCTTACCGTTCGCGTCCGGGGGTGAATCCGGATGTGTGACGGCGAGAACGAAGGGTGCTACAAATTCAGGCTGTCGCGGATCATGTGCATTAGCAAGCCAATACCCTTCAAATTATATAACGAAGTGATCTGACCTTCATATTTGCAAGCAACTCAGGTGGAAGGACTGTTGCGGTCATTGCACTGGCAGCCATCTGTAGAAAGACTTGTGTGATACAGCTTGTCAGAAGGCGACATGTAGACACGCACTGGAGCAATGCAGGTAGATCGGATGTTGTACTTTGCACCCTCCCTCGCCAGGGTCTTGGTAAACGAAACGAGGCCCATTTTCGCGGCACTGTAGTTTGTTTGACCGAAATTTCCTAAAAGAGAGGAGAGTCAATGAGGGCATGATATAACCACGGACAAGCACAGTCACGCACCGTACAAACCAGCCGCACTAGCTGTGTTGATTATTCTGCCATACTTCTGCTTCCTGAATATAGGCCAGGCAGCTTTGGTGCACGCATATGCTCCCTTCAAGTGCACCTCATAAATTTGATCCCACTCTTTATCGGTCATGTTTCGGAAGCTACGGCGTGTAAAATTATTGATCTGCATACTGACACTGTTTATATGACTTACCCTTTGTCGCGCAGTATACCAGCGTTATTTATCAGGATAGACACGCCACCGAATGCATCCAGGGCAGTTTTGATAACAGCCGCTCCGTCTGTTACGTTAGAGCTGTTCACAACAGCCTTTCCGCCAGCTGTGGAAGATATGTAGAGAGTGAGCGAGGTGGAGCGTACGGATAGCTAAGTGACGAACTAACCTTGCTGGATCTCATCAACGACCTTCTGGGCAGCAGCCTGGTTGTAGTCGTTTACGACAACATTTGCTCCTCTTGAAGCGTACAAGATAGAGTAGCTAAAATTTGGTGTCTCAGCACGCGTCGATTGGCATGCCGACATTGAAGACTCACGCTTTACCTAGACCGCCTCCAGCTCCAGTGACTATGACCGTCTGGCCAGCAAATGAAAGCGACATGATTGAGGGATGGTTGGGGTGTTGGGCAAAAGTTATGAGACGACGGTCAAGGTTAAGTACAAGCCAAGTCCCCAGCGCAACAAGAGAAGCACCAGTCGCTGTTTGCGTACTCCAGTCCAGTGTGATTGAGCGTCCGGACGCATGTGAATATCATTGACCTATCACGTGTTTTCGACGCGTTCGGTGGCGCGTCAATTGACGCGCCCATCATTGACACTCGTCCCGACGTCGACGTTCACGTTCAGCTCGTGTCGCAGCTCAGGGTCATCGTCTCATCTATGGCATCGAGCTAGCCCACCCATTGCCTTACGCGTACAACGCAGATCGCAGGACCCTTTCCGCCTAATACACGCCAACTACACGTGTACCAAGTAGAGATGCCAACTCGACTCGCGATTTCCTGCTCTCTGAATCGCTTTAAAATGTTGCAGATGAAGATCCACGTATCCCCCAACATCTCCCAATTGCTATGAGTACTCAAGCACAGTCTCATCCCCATCACCCTCCCTTCCCACTGGTACGTCTTGCCTAAGGTTGTCAGTAAGAACAGCAGTAACTTGAACTCGCCCGTTATAGGGCGGCAGTGTATGTTTCCTACCCAACTGCGCATTCCTAGTGATGCCCGCATGCCCTACCTGCGGCAACAAATCAACGGAAGAGGTGTCGGTACCTGTGACCTCTAGCACGCTAATCGCCAACATACCAGCATCCGTGGAGTCCTCCGAAAATCAGGTTATCACCAAAGCTTCCACCTACGACAGAAATGCTGCCCCGACTCAGGCGATCACAGAGCGTACGAAACTCCACATAGCAGGCGGATCCACACCAGGTTTCACGCCTCAGCCCTCGCTCTTTGAATCGGATGTCGGCACCGCTGGTGTTGTCTGCAGTGATTGTAACCAGGCGTTCTCGGTGTACGTCAATGCTACCATCTCGGTTGTTGCAGTACCCTCCAGTAAGTCCCCCTAATTTGCAGTTAGTATGCGGTTTGCTCAACGATGCTCCTGTCAGCTGTAGTCACTAGTGCCCAGGCTCCCGCTTAGTACTACGAGCGCATGAGGAACAACAGCAGGAATAGATCGTGGTAGAGGAGGGAGTCGAGATGTAGGAATGGCGAGTGGGAACACTGATTTACGAAATGTCAAAGAATGCAGGGCTGCACGAACGTATAGTACAACATGGGCACAGAAATGCAGCATCTATCGCACTTTCATCTTCACATGTCGGCAACAGGTCTTATTGTCGGATAATTGACCTGCAAGTGCATGATCCCCACGGATTCTTTGCCCCGAGACTGCGACGAGCGCCGTCCTCCGGTAGTTCAGTAACCGACAGTGGTTCATTGACTGGGACAATCGATCATATCATCAGTTGCATGTGCCGCTCGCGCTGAGGTAGATTTCAGAGCAATGGTTGCGTGCTGATCTGATTACGTCCAGAGATCTAGTGTGCTATGCGCAACAACAGAGTCTCGCTGGAGATGTAACTGCCAGGAGAAGTACGACCTAAGGCTCACAAACGTAGAAGCGCTTCTCGCGTCATGGCGAAAATCTGCCATTCTACGTACCACTTCAAGATCTTGTCACAAACCCCGAGCAATCTGCAAAGTCGGACATCAAATGCGTCTTAGTTGGATGGTATATTGCTGACATCATGCTGATAGCATTATGACGAGCCTACGATCGAGCATATACTTGCTTCAACCTCTCCAACGCAGCCTGGTGAAAGATGTCAGCCGTCGTGATGAACATGTAGTAAACAATCATCACAATACCTCATAATGAGGGGCAAGAGACGTTAAATCCTTCTCGTTCACTCTCATCCGCTTGATGGCCTCCAGATGCCTGGCCTCTCTCATCACGCTTTTGAAATGACGTGCCTACGGGGCAGAAAAGCAAGCTGCTTCAACGTATAAAAAATGTCAAAGCATGTTCGTACCTCTTGTTCCTCCACCAGAGTCCACGCATGTCCCTCGCGGCCAGCCCTAGCTGTACGTCCTGCTCGATGGACATACTTTCGCATGTCTACAGGAGCATCATAACTGATGACATGGGATACATGCGTGATGTCAATACCCCGCGAGATAAGGTCTGAACACACGAGTCTAGGTAAGTCGTGTTCAGCAGGCGCATGAAGCACGAGTAACACCGAAAATACGCACATATGAATCTCTTGGTTCTTGAACTTGTCTAGGACGGCCTTACGATCGCTCGGACTGAGATCACTGGAATACGGTTGCACCGTCACCTTTCCACTGCCTTCGGAGGTGCTATGTGATGATAAGCGGCTTGACTCGAAGAACTGGAAGAGCTGCACCAAACGGGCGGTTGATTCGGCGGATTTGGTGAAAACGATAGCATTTTTTACGCCATGTGCATGAATGAGATGGAACAAAATCAACGGTTTTTGTGTCGTCTCGCACACAATCATGTGTTCCTACGTAAGTAGCGAAATAGTCAACATGGAATACAGCTGCAAGGAACAAAAGTGCTCCACGGACCTTGAGCGAAGCAGGCATAGTGAACTTTTCCATCACTACGTCCATGATGTCTTCTTCGACGCCCTCACCGGTATTCTTGGCGGACTCCTGAACAATGAAGTATTTTGGCTCTCGCAGACTCAGGGCAGCAATCTTAGATGGGTCTCGGGTCAAGGTGGCGGAGAACAGCAGCTTTTGGCAGGAGGAGTCCTT
This sequence comes from Cytidiella melzeri, assembly GCA_022592445.1. Taxonomy (NCBI): domain Eukaryota; kingdom Fungi; phylum Basidiomycota; class Agaricomycetes; order Polyporales; family Irpicaceae; genus Cytidiella; species Cytidiella melzeri. The sequence goes on along the minus strand of JABYQR010000186.1, from coordinate 66,051 downwards.
CTTTTCGTCAACTGCAGTAGGTATATGGGGTGAACCATGCAAAATATGAAGGAATGACGGCGCCAAAGCGTCAGGGTGTGCGAAGGCGCTCCATCTTGCGCCAGTATCCGTGGTGCTGGTATGGGGTTTGGGTCTGGTAGCGTATAGAACCTGTGCTAGCCAATCCTGGAATGACTGAGCAAGAAGTCTGTCAGCTTCATCGACCACCTGAATAGAATTGATGTCAATTTTTGCTTGATGTGTTCTGTGAAGACTCACCAGGAAGCGAAGATGTTGCAACGAAAAATTCAGCGAGGAGTTCAGGTGGTCTATAAGACGGCCTGGAGTACATATCAATATGTCGACCTTACTTGAGCCACCCTGAATGCTGATTGAAAGATGTCTGTGTGTTGGTAGAGTCATTGATGAGATATTGTGACAACCGACCCGGTAGATCTATCCGCAACCAATTGAGCCTGTTCATGGGTGAATGAGTGCTGACCTGTGGCCGTTCCGATCTGTGAAGCTTGTTAAGATAGTACAGCATTACTCGTACTGCTTGACAGTACCTTCAGCCCACGCCCCTTCGCGACCTCTTCAAACGTTTCGCGTACCTGAATTACCAGATCGCGGGTCGGAAGAACGATAAGCGCGCGTAAACGAATGACCACGCGGGTAGCAAGGATCTACAACTCGACCCACACGGTCAGGCGGTTGAGTGGGCGATAATCACCGTTGAACTATATTACCTCCACGATGGGAACGACATAAGCGAGCGTTTTGCCACTTCCGGTTGGCGCGGAAACGCAGAGGTCGCGGGGAGGATTGTGGGGGAGATACAGCGACTTTTGAGTGATAAGAAATGGGATTACTGCGGTCTGCACTTCGGAATAATTCAGATGAAATCTAGAGGGACAAGATTGGATGCGCAGTACATACCCGCGAACAGCTCTTGTATACCGAGCTCCTTTAGCCGCCTGCTAGTCTTCTCGTCTAGATTGCCCTCTTCGAGGGCAATAGTTTTCTGAGGGTCAACTAGTTCTGCTTCTATCAAGGCTCTATCTTGGCCCTGAAGTGCAAGAGTTGACTTAGAAGGCGCATCTGGTCGTTTCGGTAGTGGAAATATCGGAAGCGCTGAGGTGGTTGCAGGCAAAGCGCTAGCAATACCGTGTTTTTCCTCCGTGGAATGAGCACCAGTGCTGTCTTTCGCTGAGGGAGGTACGACCTCTGAGTCAATATTCATTACTTTGACTTTCTTGCGCTTTTTCGGCCTCTTTTGTGTGTCTTGCTCCTGTGGCAAACTCTCCGTTTCTGACATACGCTCCTCTTGCGGTGGCACTAGGTATTCGTCGCTGTGCTCTGCATGGTCGTCGGAGAGCACCTCGGCAGCAGGCACACCATGCGATATCCCCAGTTTGCGCTGTTTTCGTCTCCCCTTCTTGGCTTTGAGATATCTCTTCTTCGCCTGGGTTTTGACCTGCCGAGACGGTAAGACGGTGTCATAGTGACATGTACAGCACGTACTTTAGCAGCTTTGAAGGAAGTCTCTGCATGAGCTGCGTTACCGAGGCGCACCATCGCTCACAAGGCAGGCGGCCTGCGTAGCTGGTGTGCAGCGCGGCTGGGATGATATTCGACGTCAACTTTACTATGAACTCGGACCTGCTCTTGGGCGCCAATACGTCCCTAATTTGTCCTATTTGTCATCACTGTGAATGCCACTGGCGGTCCACCATGGCCACCTGCTACCATCATAACTACAACCTACATAGGATACGATTCGACTCAGATATACAACAACACGACTGAGATCGGCTCCAGGTAGGCAATGCACATTAACAAGGAACAACCGTAAGTTCAGCTTTATGCGGCGACGTATACGTCGTGCCAAACGTTTTAGTATCCCGCAGGTTCTTCCAAAGGGTCTGTGGGCATTATGGTATAATCGCCAGAAGCCCACACGACCCTCAAAGATCACAATAGGACCCAGATGTGCAGAACTGGAGACTATGGTGGGTACAATCACTCCTGAGATAGTTGTCAATACCTCTCTCCATTCCGTGAAGCGTTTTTTGCATCATCGTTGGTGCGTTGTGCGCAAGCTGATTGAGAATGTTTCCTATTTGAACAATGTTGCAGTTGATGGCGCCTTGTAGTGGTCAGCTAGCAACTTCCTCTGGGTCCCCTCGACGCTCAACGGTGACAAACTCATCTCTGATTCAAGATGATACACGCGCCCCTGCTGTGTTCTGCGAACGCCTCTTTCTGTTCGTCACTTCGTCACCCTTTTCCAAGTGGTGAGCTGTGCTAGTCTCAAGCTGCGTCGTACCCATGTCGTCTAACTGGATTAGGTAGGTACCCTGCGGTGGAATTGAACCATTACTCTTTCACATCGCTTTGCTCCTTTGCGTGCCCGTCATTTACGTCATCATACTTGAAGTATATTGACATTCACATTCATGTAGGGCTCCCGAAGTTCTATAATGCAGTATCAGGCTGCCTCTACATCTCATGCATTCAATGCGTATGGCGCAAAGTATGCAGTGATGAACCACCAGGTGATGACATAGCGTCTTGCGTCGCGTGTACTCGGAACGCGCGGTCATTCGTGCCGACACCGCTGCTATCAACTCGAGGAAAAAGGCCTCATGGCCGGAGCTATGCAGTTTTAGTGTCCAGTCGGGGCTCGCTACAGCTGCGTGAACCTCCGTCTTATCGCAAGAGATGTCCCTCGATCACCAGGTACACAAGGTCCTACGGGCCAACATGTTGGGGGGACCAGTCACGACGCTTGTAGCGTTTCACCTTCGGCAGCACCGCCGTCTTTATCTCATTCAATCCGAGTGCTCGCCGACAGATTGTGCCGGAAATTCTCCTCAAATCCGTAAATACACAGGACGCTATGTCTCACGAACGGCTGGACCAGCACCGTCTCCGCCATCATGATACACGATGAGGAAGCGTCGTAGTTTCTATGGAACTCATCGATAATGGACCTGCTCTGCCACCGACTGCTTATCCTGGATCACCCGACTTGATTTTTCACATATATCTCCTCTTCGCATTCTTATATGCACATCTCAAGTCGTATGGGTCGACGGCTTCGCGAACTCTCCTGTTCGGAAAGCTGGCAGCGCGATCAACTCGTGATGCCTTCTACTTCGCTTTCCGCATCCTCCTAACCCGAGATCTCGTCAGCGGCTTGGTCAAGAGATCAAAAGGAACACGCCTTGAATACAATGCTGTCATATAAGACAACGCTACTCTTGTGAGGCTTTTTGTCCTTTCCCCTCATATTTTCAAGTGTGAGTGTTGCTTACAGCTCCCAAACCCCTTTGAATTCAAGAATCACGCGGGTAGTACAAAGCCACAACCGGTGATGTGTCAGCAAGAATGGTACGTGTTACAGTTGTGACTACCCTATAATTATTGCACGCTCTAACTGCATGTACAACAGTCTAGTGAACCGCCACAGAGGCTGCGGCGTGTGTTCAATCATTCTATAGATAACACGCATTGCTGACTGCTTCCACGAAGCATAACGTCCTGCTATACTACACAGGCGAGGTGTACGACTGCAATTATGAACACTGTGCTCTAAGCAAGGCACATGTGCACAAGACTGCGCGAAATTGCTCATGTCCTACGGTATGGCATCGACTTACTTTCTAACGTGTGGTATAGATCTGACTCATATGCCAAATCTTATCAGACGTACAGAGATTACATCAAGGTGGTGAATATCATACAAGAAGCTTGCGACGGTTGCAGAGAGGCTGCGATGGCAGCACACGTGGGCCGCAGGCATTGAGCTCAAATCCACTTCGACCATGTCCAGCTGACACTCTTCTGTATCACACCCGCTTTTGTATTGCCAACTATTCCTCTTATTTTGCTGTGTCGATTCGGACTGTTTGATCGCTATGATGGATATTGCTGATGCACGGCTCTTTCATCTCCCAGTGACTTAAGCTTAGCCAGGCACGCCAGCTCAAGCTCACGTTCGGCCTCATGTCCCGGACTAGGGCTTCAAGTCGTCGAAAACGCACGGGCACGATCACATATCGCCGCAAATGTCCTTCCAAACCTCCACACTGAAGATCCTACTAGAGAGGAAGCCACCTTGCTTGTACTGAGGCGTCTGTAGGATTGCAGCCGTCGTACGACATACAATTTACGGTTCACCGCCGTCACAGTGAGTGGGCTAAAGGGCAACTTGCGGTTGAATTCAGTTGGAAGGTTGAGGGAAAATAGTGGAGACCGTGTCTCGGAGCGCGGTCAACGCACACATTGCCGCTAACTGTAGGGACGTATACAGTCACTGTAGAGTGCGATGGGTCACGACGGAATTCTATTCACTTGCAACTTAACCCACACGTGAGTACGACAGACTACGACAGAACTTTGCGGCATGCATGGAGGCTGTGGAGGTAGAACGAGAGATACGGGATAACATTGCTCATAAGGTAAAAACGTCCTTCCACGCACCCAGGAAGATACCACCAACTGCGGTGACTTGCTTACCAGAATAAGGGTAGCACTTACAAGAACCCTGTTACAGAACGGAGGTCAGTGTTGAGTTACATCATTTCGCACCATTGTCTTTGTCGATTCTGGTGGCTGAGTACCCTCCCACACGTGTGCACCCCTTTTCTGCGTGCACGCCGGTACTCAGCCACCGGAAAGCCAGTACTGGTGCGAAGAATGCACCTTTCTCAACTATGACTGCGGGACCACCGTGCCTCAGATTTGCGTGAGTTGCACATTCTCTTTGCGGCAGTATCCAGGTGGATTGTCACTCGAAGACGCGAGAACGTAATCTTGGATTCTGCTACGCGTTAGACGTCCTCGATAGCCTGTCACCTGGAAATTGAAGCAGTGAGACATGCAATGGGGAGAATGCGTTCTGTTCTTCTGTCCATACCATGCGGCCAGGGTAACGATGGGAAGCTCCATTTATTTGGTGCAAGCTCGCCTGATAGGATCGTAAGATTCACAGTCAGTGGCGAACGATCGTGCGTCGTCAAGCACGATTTTAGCTCCGTTGAATTCCAATCGTGCGTCAGATGACCGCTGCTGCAAGAAAGAAGGGCGATAATACTGGCTTGAGGCCTACTAGGAGGCCGTCTGAAGATACACCTACCAGTAGAATCTCCTCACGCATACGGAGTGTAAGTTGCCTTTTGCCGCGAGGATTGGCGTATCTTCGTGGTGGCGTCATGTTAGCAATCTGCCCGTTATATCCACTTTGTACGGCCTGATAGAACAATCAGTAACGCCCAAAAGGCGTCCCCACAGGTTGACAATCATTACGCGGATCAGTTATCTCCTATATGCGATAAATAGTCCTTAAAAAGGTGACCTCTGGGATTCACAGGACAACCTTACCTGTTTTCTTCCTCGCACGTTTGCTATTGCGCTCTTCCAACTCCTCAACCTTCCGTCTGCGGCCGTCTGCTTCCAGGCCTGACACCGAGCCGCTCGACCGAGACGTGGCCATCGGCATACTGATACCTTCTGTACCTGTAGCATCCATGGAATCTAGCGCATGACTATCAAGCGCACCATCTGCTGGCATTTGAGGACCTTAACTCGTCTGCGTCAATCCTGTAGACCAACGAGTGATGTAACTTTGGTTATAGAGCGCTGCCCGCCGCCGCAGACTGTCCCATCAAATCTGGGCTTTCATTTCCACATATAGCTGGCAATGTGCCCACCGACGGTATTGTCCTAGACGTGCCTCTCATGGTGGCTAACCCCGGGCATTGGCATCCCTCCTTGTTTCCTTCTCTGCTGACAATCTCGCTGGCGCTCTCGCGCTGGGCAATTCTTGCAGTACATACCCCTAAGCGGTTCAATAGTAGCGATGCACTTGGTAACGTCGTAAGGCGGCGGCAGTGGCCTGGGCTTGCCCATTTGGTTCCCTGAACTGTTACGGGAGGTAAGTGAGGAAGCAACTGCGGCCACATGCTCTGTTCCTTGACCTACGGAATGATGGCGGGTTCATGAAGACTTACTGAACTGCACACACCTTCGCACCAGCGCCTGCCTGTTCCATAAGGAACCACATTTCGGACAAATCAACATCGAACGGCTTCTATGTCCGAGTTCGAGATGACGAGGGTTCTCCAAGGTGAGCCCGAGGGTTTGACTGTGGGTGGGTATGGAAGCAGAGGTGTACCGGGCGACACCATGAGGTTGTTGAATCCCTGCAGAAAAATTCTCTTGCGCTGTTCGATCTGCTGTTGTTGTGAAGGTGGAGGGGTTCATGTTTGGAGGCGGGCAGTCGTCAGCAGCTGAAGATGAGCGCAAGAGAATGAGTTACGCTCAGCAGAGATGGGTTCCTTTGCAATTGTACACGCCCAGGCGAAGCCTGGGTGCTGGAGTATGTTTTGGTGTGTATGTACTGTACAGCGTTTCATCACGTCGCGCCGATATGTCCCGCGCGAGCATCACTCCGACAAAACAATATTTGATCCTGTCGACATACTCCTCGGGATAGCACACCGATGTCCTAGTCAGATCGTGCCTACACTTGCTCTGTAGGACCGGTAGACAGTGTGACGACAAGATGAATACAGTTGTAGCGAATGTCCAGCCTTGGTGCTCGCGGTGTGCACCAGTTGTAGAGTGGTTTTGGTTTCCAGACCGTCGCACCGACAGTATGCATTAGAATATATTTTTTGTCACACCGTCGCACCGACACGATATATTAGAAATGAATGCGATTATGCTATCTGCGACAATGGACGAAACGACAGTACACGAGAGCGAGGAAGCGAGAGTATAGCGCAGGCGGAAACGAACACAAACAAGAACGAAGAACAAGCCGACCGCGATCAGACCACGACAGACGCCATGAAGTTGCTGACGGCGCGCTGAATTGGCAGAAGATCAGCAGGGCCAGAGGGAAGAGCTCCGTCGCGGATGGTGAACAAGCGGAGGTCAGCCTTGAGACACAGGTCGAAGTACCTGAGGCGGTGTTAGTATGCCAGTGCACTACCCGAGAGTCAGGGCGAACTCACTCCTTGAGCAGCGCCGCGGCCTGGGCATCGGAAGTCGACTTCGCCTTGGTCTGGACGGTTGCCTTCTGGAGTTCGTCGTCGACATACTTCCAGAAGCTGTCGTCCTTTTTGGCGCGTGCATCGGCGGTGCTTGTGCCTTCGGTGGCGTTGGCTTGAACTTGGCGATGCTTGAGGTAACACTGACGCTGAAGGTTGGGGTTAGCGCAATAGGGAGTGTACTGATGTGACACTTACAAGGAAGGCGAAGCGAGTGTAGTGAGAGCAGTCGGTATTGATGTACTCCGGCGCGATCTCGTTGACCATGGCGATAATGTCCTGAGCCCCTGTGCGGGGCTTGAGTTTGTCCGTGCTCGAGACGAGCGAGGCTGCGATCTGTAGTGTGATAGTAATGATCAGTGTGTGCCAAATTGCGCGCGTCGAAGAGCAAATGAGTGAACTTACGATGGCTTTGATGTCCGAACGATGGCGGGTCATCGCGTTGCTGACGGTCGTCCGAATGATCCTCCATTTCTCCATGGAGTGCAGGGTTGCACGGTCGAGCTTGAACCACTCGGGGGACTCTTTGATGAAGTTCTAGAATGTGGTCAGTGCCAGCGTATGTAGCATATCGCGCGACTCACCATGACAATATCGACCGCGTTCTTGAGGTAGGCCGGGATATTCGGAGTCACCATCACCACCAAAACCTGATCTTGAACGTGCGCCTGCAGGTGCTTGAGAATTGGTCAGTTGGTGCGCAATGGTGAGCGATACGCACCTTGTAGGACTTGGACTGCAGCGTTTCCGTGGTCTTCGACAAGAAGTGGGCCTTGACAAGGATGTAAGTCTCAATGCTCCTCTGGTCAGCATCGAGCTGTGATGCGAATGGGTAAGCAATATGGTATCACGACAGGTGAGCACTTACCTGGCTGAAATAGTCAGCTGCGGTCTCCTCGAGTTGGTACTCTAAGCATCTGCTGCGCGCGAACAACAACGCCTGCTTCTTGCGTTCGGGTCCCATATCGGGGGAGCTGTCACGGCGGCGACGACGGATAGAGCCAACGGGGAAAGGGCCAGTGCTGATCGAGGAGGTGGATTCGGTGCCATCCGATCGAGAAAGGTGTGGAACGTGGTCGAGTCCATCGTCCGTCTCGCTAGTGCTGGCAGGATGATAACTTAGAGACGGGGGAGGGAAAGACAGGCTTGAGGCCGCGGTGGTATTGAGCGACAGGTGCTCGTTAGCACAGAAGAGGTCGTCGAAGACACTCATCGAAGGGCGTTGAGCGACGAGCAACCAGCGCGACCTGGAGAAACATGGCAAGCGCTCAAATCGATATAAGCGCACCAATGTTTACCTTTGTTTGGTCAACAATGAGGCCACAGGAAATGAGATTGCGAGAGACACAAGTGAACATGAGCCTCTATTTCTAAACTACAATACATTATTACATATTATTGTTATCGTTATTGGGCCCAAACGGCGATGCATGGGTCCAGCGCGAGAAGCGATTGAAGGATTGAGGCTCCGGAGGCCCTGAAGGGTGTGTTTGCTGGTTGATTGGTATGTCTTGAATGGTGTGTGACGGGTGCGGCAGCGGAAATGGTGTTTGCGTGTTTATGGTGTGTGTTGGGTGAGGAAAGGAGAATGTAGATTGGGATGGGGGCATGAATGCAGGTGGGAAGTGGGTAATTCCCCGGACTCAGAGATGTGAGGACCTGGCTGTGCTGCTGGCCAAGAAAGTGAACGCTGCCACTGTGAATCAGCATATGCAGCACCAGTATAGCTCTCATGATGTTGAGATTGAGAGCTGGAAGCGATTGGATTAGCTTGAAAACCTCCGCCTGCTTGCTTCTGCCCACAGAAAATGAGAGCATGCACTATAATTGCAGGATCTGGAACTCACATCCATTTCTGTTACCTTGCGCTTTGCACCTCGTTTGGATGAGCTCCGTTGGGGTGTTTCAAATGGTCGTGCAGTCACAACCCTGCTATCTGCATGTCATGAAAACAATTATTAGTGTGTGTATGGGTGTACCCTTACGCACTGGCACTTACCCCTGTTTGCTTCACTCTCTTGAGAGGCAAAAGGAGTGTAGGTACCTGGTAAAGGCTGTGTCACGACGTTGGACACATTGAACGCGGCTGGAGTGATCGGTGTTGTGATCCTTGTGGTGCTGGAAGGTGGAAGTGCAGCTTTTGATGCAGCTTTTCGAGCTCCCATGTGCTTCACAGCTGCTTTCCGCACTTCTAAAACTGCTGTGTCAGGGATAACTGGCTCAGCCCGTCGTAGCGATGAAGGAAGAGCTTTAGCAATCTGCTCGTAGTTGTGAATTGAGTAGATATTGAGTAAGAAGTGAGGTGTCTCTGCATGCTGAGCAATTTGCTTGGTACGATGCTCTGTGAAGGTGCGTTCTTGCCGAGTAGGATGCAATGTCACTCCTATGCATTGGGAGTCCGAGTCTGTGCAATTGTGCTGGGTATTGACTGCACATATGATGTCCTGCAATAATCCCTGACTGAGCACATACAGCTGTACAATTGAGTTCAACATACCTGGAGTGTGAGAAGGGCAGTGTCTTGTGTCAAGGTCAGTCGAGGGACTCGAAGCTTCTCATGTCGTGTGTCCTCTATCTTGAACAGCTGAACAGAGATGTGAGAAACTTGGGAGACATTTTCCAGTGGCACCAGCATCTCAATAACACGTGCAAACTTGTACTAAGAGCAGGAGAAGATTCAATAATAGTGAAACATTTACCAAAACTAAGATAGCTCACCTGATTATCACCATACTTAACAAGAATATCTTTCCCAGTGACAGCTTTATCGCCGTTGATGAGAGTCATAGACTCAACCTTGAAGTAGCGTCGTGTGTCCAGTCCATGGGCAGCAAGTTGAGCTGAGGGTGAGCTGCTAGTGACTGTTGAGGAGTATGTTTGTGCCCATGTAACAGACATCGAATGTCTCTGCTGTGACTTGGGTAGGTGTGCAGATCCTAGCATAATTATCAGTATAGTCACAGAGATAGTGTAGCATCTTCAGAATCATACCAGAAATAACAGGCTTGGTTTCTTTATAACCCAGGTGTGCTTTCTCTTCTGGATGATCCCTCATGTAGTCCCGGACTCCATGACCTGCAGATCTCCAAGTCTTCTTCTCGGCATCATACCAGAATCCACCAAGGGCCACATGCTTGACAGCGTCCTGTGCAGCAAAGGTCTTACAGGAGTCGTGACTGGGTGATTGCCGATTGCTGTGGATGCATGAAAGCCGGAATACGTGGTTGAAGCTCTCATAGCGTTCTGTCGAAAAGAGAATGGCAGGGCCAAAACGGCGGATGTATGCTGGAAGATGGACTAGGAAGTGGAATTTTGGCTTGGTGATGAGAATGCTCGGTGCACATTTTGCAGTGATATTGAGAAGGTCTTGAATGGTCCTAGATAGATGGGCCTACAGCAGCAATGAGATAGTGCAACACCATAAAATAAAATGAAACATGCCAAGTATACTTCTCGGTCCTCAATACTTGTATGCCAGAGAAGAACAACCAGTTCTCCAATCACATTCCATCCATCAAGTACATCCTGAGGAACTAGGTCATGAATGAGGAATGGCATTACTTGAGCAAGGCTCTTGAAATGCTTTCCAATAAGACCCCCACGGTAATGGCAGATGTATGCTGGAACAAACGCAGGGAGATTGAGGCCATGCACCGCGAGTGACTCCATTCGTGCTTCAAGTAAAGCAAGCGACTTTGCTTTTTCGATGATATGAACAGTCTGGCCCCAGAAGTACTTGACAACACCTAGCAGCACTGTGTGTAGTATCTCAGTAGGTGTATCCATGTGAATGTTAACTCCTTGAATGATATATGAGATCAATGGTAACATGAATATTGTGGAAACTGACCGGCTAGTCCAAGCAATGGGTTAATCCAGTCATCCACGGAATGTGGCTGAAGTAGGCGATCTAGCTCTGTCTCAAGCTGCTTTCGTATTGCATCCTCAGATGCCTGGGAATTGTCTGGCCGTGCCTTCCGAAGCTGTTTACCCATCTCAATCAAGGTATGAATGATGCTGTGAAGTCCTGAGTCCCAAACACCAGTGGCCTGACGTGCGCTGTCAACCTTGCTCTGAGCTCCAGGGAGAACAGACATGCTGAGCTGTCTTCGAATTTCTGCGTCTGTTTCATGTGGTGTTCGAAGTGGGCCTTCCTACAGTAGCACAAAAAATCAGGTTCCCAACCTTGACTCTTGAAAAGAAAATAGAGAGAAAGAAACATACAGAGAATAACTCAAGAAAGCCTTCTTCTGAGGCTTTATGAGCCTTGGTACCACCAACTTTGCAAGTTCGGCAAAAGAGATTACAACCAAGCCCGTTGTGACTGCATTCCTCTGCTTGCATGGGATTGTCGCCACCAAAAAAAAAGCCATATGGAAGCAACAAAACCTCTTCGTCATACTTGCAGTCCCAGGCCTCAACACCATTCTGGGCTGCTGAACTATTTGAGAAGTAAGTAAAAAGTACCAGTATAATTTTTCTGCAGCAGAATTCAGGACTGTACTTACTTTATGGAGTCACAGACAGCCTTTGCAAGCTCTATTGGAGACGCATGTGGTGACGATGAGACAAACTTGACCGAGAATTCCTTTTCTATCATCTCCCGTGGCAAGTTTGCGTTAGAGGCGTAGACAACATGATGCTTGTTCCACTGCTTTGAAACATTGCCAGAAACATCATCGATGAACACAATGACTGGGACAGCGTAGCACATCCTGCCCTTGGCAAGTTGTCGAATGGGATTTGGCATTTTTTCGGCGTATTTCCGAGACTCATCTGTGCAAATTAAGTTAAGTGAGAAAGTCACTAAGTGGGTTTATTGAGACATACCAGAGAACAGCTGGACATGTTCAGGATATGACCCATACAAGTTGTCAAAGGGAACCTTGAAGGTAGCCACAGGACATAGCATCTGTCGGTTGCTCACAACAAAACCACGCTATATTTAATCAACCAGTGAGCAAAAATACATCCAATTGAAGATGTACCTTACCTCAGTCCAAGAAACGCTACGGCCTAATGCTGTAAGTGTCTCTGGTGTGCCTCCAGCAGTTGGGATTGGGTCTCGTCGTGAACTACAACAATCCACAAAGAACCGCTCCGGTATAAAATAGGACGTGTCGGATCGCTGAAGCAGCTCCTGAGTGAAAAAGATCTTTCCTTCAACCCTTACAGCAGGCGTGACAATGCCTTCAGGGCCATCGCGAAGCATCTTGAAACCATGCTGTGCTTCAGACATATATCCTCCACGGTCTTCAGGAAAGTCGGACATTGCAAATCGAGTCAAAGGATTTGCGTAATCCTAAAACAGGTTCAGATTGAGATTTGATTACAAGATATACAATCCGTACCTTTGCAACCGCAGCCCCAATATCATTGATGTAGAAGATATTGCCACTAGGACTTACAACCTTCTTTGTGGGATCTCCAACCAGACGACGGAGGTCCTGGCGCATTTTCTTGATAGCGTACAAGGTCGGAACGTCACGTGCGTGTAATGCCTTGGCCCATCTAAGCATTGCACTGATTTGTGCATCCGAGAACCGCAGACGCGGAGATGTTAACAAGAGGTCTGTGAGAAAGAGCTGATGGAAATTAGTAGCTATCTGACCGTAGGATCTCACTCATACTTACTGACTTGGACGGCCATGGAAAGAACGATGAATCCTGAGCAGATGGCTGACTTGAGTGTGAAAACGCTGGTATGCCTATGATGAATTGTCAGCAGGACATTTTCATCATGTAATACCTCATACCTAGATAGGACGGCTCATCTTCTCCTATGGTATCCTGCTCAATAGCGCTGCCTACGTGCTCATCTTGCAAATCATCCTCAAACAGCTCATAGTCCGCATCCAATGTCTCATCGCGCTCAGCACTATCAGCAGCAAATTCCTCCTCCTCCTCCTCCTCCTCCCCCTCCCCCTCCTCCTCATTCACCTCTAACACGCCAACACTGTGCTCACGACTTTGGGGTTGCCAGAGCTCACCGAATGGGACTGGATCTTGAGACGTGTCCACCAGGTGCTCTTCCTCCTGGAATGTGTCTGAAGACTCCTCAATTCCTTGCATTTCTTGCCTCTGTAGTTCTGTATCTTGCAGCTTCGCGCGCTCCATGTTGGCCTCTTGTAGCTGCTGACGGTACTGGAGGCGCTGCTGATGCCGGGCTGTAGATTCATGGCCCTGAGCGTAGCGGCGTGCCATTGTGAGTGGAAGACCATTTGTGGGGCTCGGACACAATAAGCACGTCACTTGGTCCTTGGGGCCTATAGACCACACTGTGTAGAAATTATTGACGTGTGTAGAGAAACAGAGCCAATCTCAAGTACGCACCTGTAGGGTCTAAGCCATAAGCTGGAGTATTTGCGGACATGCTGACTGATGAGCAAAGGTAGCACAATCACAACGTAAGTTGGGTCAGATTGTGCAATACAAGACTGTTTTACTCACCTTTTGCAATGTGTCTCAAGCTTCGTGCACACGTCGTAGAGAAAGGAGAGGACTGTACGAGCCCATCGATGCGTTTGAGATCGACGGAGAAGCGCACGTGACCGTGCGAACTCCCTTGGCGTTGGCTTTCTCCCCTCTGTCAACGTTTTGCTCAGCGTTGCCAGCCCTCTCCACATCTCCCACTCTCCTCCTCCTCGACCATGGCGACCGTTCTCATGGTCAATGCTGGACCGCCCCAACACGGCGAAGGGGCTGACGACTTCCGCCGTGTTCCCTTGTGGATCGAAATCCACGGCTTATCGCGCGCATTGGACTCTGTGGTAAGCCCTCTGCGATACTCACGCTTTGCTCAATCACTGACATTCTCACAGCCCCTCACAGTAACAGTTGCAGTGCCTCCTGAGGCTGCTGCTTTCCTCACGGCGACAGTGCGCCCCGCAAAGGTGAAAGGCGAAGAGGCGGATTATGACTTTGCGGTCACCCTCCCACCAGTAAGTACATCGCACTTTGCGTCGAGCGACATGTACCTCACACGTTCAGCACAGGAGACCGACTACCCGCTTACGTTCGCAACCACCCTCAAGCATTTCAACTGCGAGTCGTTCGCATCCTGGGAATCGCTCCTCAACGGCGTCGAGCGTTGGCTCCTCACGACCGTCTTGGACCGGACACATCCCCAGTGGTCGTGGGGTGTTTCGCTGTACTGGATGGCGTTCGTCGGCACCTATCCCGAGTTTCCTGCTGGCTCCAACTGGCCTGATTGGAACACCAGCATTCCTTTCGAAGGCAGTTTCCTCGACTCCTGGATGGCGCGCTTCAAGCCGAAGCGTGCCCCTGGCCCAGCACAGAAACTCCTACCTGAAACTGTAGCTACACGTACGCGCGAGGAGATTCGCAGGGATATTTGGACGGAACTACAGGGGCAGCTCGCGTTGTATGACTGTACTTTAAATTAGCTGTATCTACACGTTGTTGTTGTTTTGAATATGTCATTTGTTCGTTCCGCGCTGTCCATCCCAGCTCAAGCAAAGTGAGATCAATATGTCTATTGCCCGAGTCTCTCGCGGCTTCTGCTCGCACTGTGCATGTTCAATCACACATAATATGGTGGTCAGATAGTTGAACTGTGCATATCCTGATAATTATGTACGCTGGATGTCCATTATTGCTGGTCTAGATAAACTGGCTATAGACAGATTATATGATGGGCTGGTTGTCGGAGCGACGTTTCACACCCATCTCAGTGATATTTATTTTTTTCGTTGCACGCCCATCCCTCAGACCGCCACATTCCCTCCTTTCGTCGCCGCGACGACATACCCCGCGCTCATATCCGCCCGACATCGCATTCGCTTGGGAGTGTAGTATCAACGCTCATTTGAATCTGCATCATTCTGCAGTTCTCCGCGACATTTAGCGTTGCCAGCAGCGGCGATAGGCTCGCTGAGTATATATATGCGGCACGGCGACATATCGTACACGGGTGTCAGTCTGAATCTACTGCGCTTACGAAAACCGTTGCAGTTAGTCTCTGTCACTCTGGACGTTGTACCTCGACAAGTTCGTACATACATACTACATCCGCATCTAACGTTGGCTACCGATATTTCCGAAGTCAAACTTGAACCTGTGCGACGTCGGTTCTTCTCTATAGCTTAGTATCACCGAATCTAACCGCGTTTTACGAACACAGCCAATGGTTTGTGCACCACAAGCACGAGGATGGAGGTCATCTCCGTCTTCCAGCTTGCTTGCTAGTCCAGGCGTCGCTGGCAGTCCAAACCATCCCTCAGTGCACCTTTTTCCAGGCAAAACGGTAACCAAAACGCAAAACGCGACCTCCAAATGGCTGCGCCTTTGTATTTTGGCTACACGTCGTGATGGGGACGCTCAGCAGTTCATCCGCCGGGATCCCCCAGATTTAAACAGATTGCAAACAGGGTCACCAGTTGTTGCACAGTTGATAACCGAATGGTGAGAACCATGAATGCCGTACAGGCGAATGTTCATGTTTATAGTCGAGCAGATCCTCGCGCTTTTCGAATTTTTCTCCCCTCCAACTCTCTCTCTCTCTCGCTCTCTGTTGCCCTCCTCGTTGCCTTGCTTCTTCAGGCTACCCAGGACACTTGAGGAGGAGCGGCGCAGTGTCGGCTTCTTCACGTTGACCCTCACAGAAACAAAACAGCGCTTGCCCACCCTCACCGACCGCGTACACTCGTTTGCCATGCTTTACCAATTAGATCTCGACACGGTATTTATCGTGTCCATCTGGCTTGAGGTAACGCTCGGTCTGTCCTGCTCTATTCGACGCAAAATCTCACCTGTGTGCTCTACAGGCGGTCGTATTTGGTTCGTGACAGCTTTTTTTTTCATCTAAATCTGGCAATATCGACGCTACCGACTACTACTAGGCTTCCTACTCTGCCTTTTCCTTGCGTCCTTGTACATCAACGTCACGCTCCGAAGGCACCAAGATGGCCACAGCAAGATCATGTTTTACATCGGTATCGTCATGTTCATACTGTCCGCCATCCACGTATGTGAGTAAGACATCGTCTGTCGTAACATATTCCAAGGCGTTCTTACTTGTTGAACTCTCTAGCCATGAACTGCTACCGTATGATTCAGGGCTACGTTGTTCACAGAAGTGACCCTGGAGGCCCTGCGGCATGGATTGGTGCGCTCGCTCCGTGGCATCATGTGTTCAAAGACACCATCTATGCTACCCAGGAGATGCTGGGAGATGCGGTAGCCGTGAGTTACCATCATGTCATGTCGTCCAGCCACGAGAAGGGATGTACCGACACAATGTGCTCTCTAGATTTACAGAACATACGTGATATGGGGTCGTAACTGGAAGGCGGTTCTTCTCCCTTCCGTTCTGCTCATAGTAGGCATGAGTACGTATCCAATATATTCCTTCTTTCCCTTTCCCTTTTCTTTTATATACCAGCCTACAAACAACAACACTGAAACCAACCACAATCTGGGCACTTTTTTTTTGCAGTTTCCGGATACGCAGTGTGCGGTCTGTACCCGAGCGAGATTACAGGTTCGACGGTGTTCGACCCTCGACTCCTCTCCTGGATATCGACTTTTTACGCCGTGTCCTTCATCCAATCCTTCCTCACTACCACCCTCATGGCTTTCCGCATCTGGCAAACTGACAGACGGACAAAGAGGTACCGGGCGGACGGCGGTGGAGGTCTGTTCCCCGTCGTTCGCATCCTCGTCGAGTCCGCCGCGCTGCAGCTCCTGACAGAGTTCATTCTGTTGGTTATGTATGCCATCAACCTCAACGCTCAGTACATCCTCCTCGAGATCGTAACTCCCCTTGTCGTACGTCTTACACTGTTTTATTTCTTTGGTCCTTGTTTTTTATTTATTTATTTTTTCTCCCAACACTGATGTTTCTTTCTTGTGTGTGTTTAGGGTATCACGTTCAACGCGATCACCATCCGTATCGCGTTCCGCTCGTCAGAAACGATGAGCAACGTAGGACGCTCGTCCGAGGTGCACCCGTCCGTCACGCCCGGCATCGGCGAAAGCACCAGGTCTCATCCGATGCAACACATCAAAATCAGTATAAAGTCAGAGACCGAGGCTGTCGCAGACGGGCGCAGCGTAGAGTCGTTTTCTGAGCGCAAATAGTTAGAGAGGCAGCGTTGCCGGGGAGGGACAAAACATTGGTGGTTGCATTCGGACACTACTACTGTGTACTCTACTCTACAGTTATAATATTGTGCGATGCTGGTTGACGTCATTGACCTAACCTTAATGTACGCATGATAACACTTGCTCTACTGACCAATTTCCCGACTGTACCAACCAAAGTTTGAACACAGCAGAGGCGTAATCATGTTGAAAGCAGCCATTTTGATTGCAGAAGGGACAGAAGAGATGGAGTAGTAAGTGTTGCGACCATGACCAGAGCTCGAGCTCAATGCTCATCGATAAAACAGTACCATCACCTGGGACACACTCACAAGAGCCGGAGTAGACTGTCGCTCAGTATGCGTCTCAAACTACGAACATATTAGCATTAGCAAACCCGGTCTCCCAGAGCTCGTGAAATGCTCTCGTGGGGTTCTCATCCGACCAGACGTGTTCTTTTCGCCTGAGGTCGTCACCCCGGTAAGCATCCACGCCCCCATATCCCCGTCTGTCGGGAAAAAAGAAAAAAGAAAATGCAACATGATGGTGAAGAGGAACACGATCGAATTATACCCTTTCACAGGACAAGTTTAATCTCCTGGTCATCCCTGGAGGTGCCAAAGGAGCAGAACGGTTGTCGCAAAGCTCGCACGTTCAACACGCCGTTCGACAGTTTCTCGAAAAGGACAAATACGTCGGTATGATCTGCGCTGGTAAATCGTTTTACTTTTTTTTTGCTGTTTCTTTCATGCTTCGAGCTCGTCGCCTCGACTGACTGACTGAGTGTTTTTGTTTTTTTCAAGGGGTCTTGACTGCGTTGACTTCTGGACTTGCCAGGCAGCCGCTGACGTCTCATCCGAGCGTGAAAGCCCAACTTGACAACGGTGCGGCAATGGCAGTCATTTGGTCATGTTCTCTTTACGAACGATAGATCAACGTCACAGACTTTGAATACTCTGAAGACCCTGTGGTCGTATCCGGAAAGCTAGTAACAAGGTAAGCCGCCACGGATTGGTCCTGTGTCATGACTGAGAACATGAGATTGCAGCCGCGGGCCTGGTAAGTCGTCCTCACACGGGGACGTAATCATAGCTGAGCTGCGTTCCAGGTACCACTTTTCTCTTTGCTTTGACTCTCGTCGAGCTACTCTGCGGGAAGGAGAAACGTGCAGAGGTCGCTGGGCCGATGATCTTCCCCCCGAATACATTCGCCTGAGCTCTCAGCTAGGATTCGAATGCCCAAATTGTGAATAATCCAATTGTACTTGTATTCTAACAAAACCAAAGTTCATGACTCGGATGCTACGAGCAACGAAGAAACCTGTTTGATACGCCTAACCGCCTCCTCGTGAACTTCAATCACAACGTCTGCCGCATCTTTGATCTCCTTGGTGAGCGCGGTAGCTGCGCCTGCCCAAACAACCACTCTGTTCGCCTCACCCTTCTCCTTGCCCTCGTCAAACTTGCGCAGGCGCTCCTCCAACGGCAAACCCGCCTTGTAATCCGCCCATACATCGTTCGCGATCGCCCGTCCGTCAATCCTGTCCGGCCAACCCACGATTCGGTTAACTTCGTCGTAGCACACGCCACGCATTGTCGAATTCAAGTTTGCGTTCAGGAGAATGGATTTTTGGGTTGGTGTGTACTGGCATTCGTTGGTGAAGAGGAGACGTGTGCCGAGTACGACGCCTGAAGCACCTAGAGCGAGCAAGGATGCCATTTGTGCGCCTGTTGCGATGCCACCTGCGGCGAGGACAGGCGGGCCATTGGGTAGTGCGGCTAGAACGGCGGCGAGGAGGATGGACGTCGTTGGCGCGTAAGAGCTTCCGTGTCCGCCAGCCTCGAAGCCTGAGCATAATCGGTGAGGTTACTCGAGAACCGACAGTACGCGTTACATACCCTGTGCAATAATCACGTCCACCTTCCACTCATTCGCTGCGCGTACAGCTTCCTCTACCGTATTTATACAGACGAATACAAGAGTCTTGTGCTCACGCTTGTCCTCGTATTCCCGCACGCATCGGATATATTTACCGAGGTCGTTGCCAAACGCAAAGCAAACCGCCTTGGGCTTCTCGTCCAGCACGGCAGGTATCCTCGGAGACTCTGTCACCTCTGTCTTGTCCAGAAGCCACGCGAGGAAACCGACACCGATGGGGAGGGGATCATCACGTGCGACACCGAGGTTTTTGCGGATGGTTCTTAGGGTTGTGCGTAGCTGCTCGGGAGTGTCCAGCGCTGTAAGTAGTAGACGGGAACGACGAGATGAGTGAACGATGCGAGGGCTACTACTAGCTAGGAGGCTCTTGCCGCACATGCTCCCATCATGCCAAACCCGCCTGCGGATGCTACGGCGTACGCTAGCTCTGCTGACCACGCGTAGCCCATCGGTGCTCCCACAATGGGGGTTTTGGTACCTGCGATGCGGTTTGCGGTGAGCCAGAAGACGAGGCAGACAAAGGAGTTGCGATGAATCGTACCGACGAGGTCAGTGAACGCGGTACGGATGGGTTGTTGCATCTGGTGTTGACGAGGTGTGGATGAAGAGGTGGGGGGACGACAGTATAGGATGAGTTTATGCGGTGTTTATATGCATATATAGTCATTGTCAACCGCGTTGTATTTATCAGTATTCTGATTTTCCATCTGAAACCAACAAGTCCCACATACAGTTTGAGCGTATCACCGTTGCAAAGGACACGGAAGCGAGGACTCGGCAGACACCATTTGTTCATCATGACTTACGAGAGAGCGCGATGTTTGCAGAACTTGAGGCAGGGCGTCGTACGCGACCAGTGTCAATAGCTGTAGAGATATGGACTTGCCCTATACTGAGTGACCGTCGAACGTCAGAACTCTGGAGTGCTGAATTCAGATACAACGGCTGGTAGCAATGCGCACTTACATGTAGTGCTGGTGTATGTGTAAGGCGAGTTGAAGAGACGAGGCAAAACACGAACTCGCGGAGCTAGCTGATCACGACGAGCCACATTGTTGCGAGCCACTGACTGCTGTTCTGCGAATGCCGTCTTGGTTAGTCGTCGGGGAGGCCCAAATCAGGAAAAGGGCGCGACGGAGCGCCCATTCGAACGTTTCCTCCTTACCCTCATCTCCGCTGCCAGTACCTTCACCGACCATCCGCACGACTCTTTTCATCACAACAAGTGGATTATATCCTGCAACGAAGATCAGTTTATAGGTGGCTGTCACGAACACAGTAGAGGCTTGGCAGAGGTTCAGACTTGGTACCGCATTAGCCCTTCGGGCATCATCAAGTTACTTCACGCAGGTGAGGCCAGTCTCCTTCTACAGGTCAAACCGCAACTAGAGCTTAGTGAACTGTCTGATATTAGTGGGGAGGAGTTGGGCGCGCATCTGGACCCATCTCTACGCCCTCGCAAACGCTGAAAGCTACTCGCCCCCTTACTACCTCTTGCTAGTCTTACCAATTAAAAGATGAACGGTGTTTCGCAATGGCATTCTATCCGACCGTGGCGGCCAACATTGTCTCTAGTTGTGCGGGAGATTACGTCCGTGTCAGCGACATTCGTCCTTTCATCCCCTCTTGGTGCCGATTCGACGACGACCGAGCAGTCCCTCGCATCTCTCGGAATCACTAACGACGACGACGATCGCGACATTGAAGAACATGCTTGTTCCAGCGGGCGACGTATCCAGATTGTATCAGACGTGTTATCCAAGGGTCTGTCGGTCAAAGTCAACGGTACGCCTTGGCAGAGAGTGCTCATGAAGATCGACGATGAGGCAGACGAGGCCATCATAATCTTGTTCGGGCTCATGCCTGGTAGGCAGTACGACGTCGAGCTGGGTATTGTGCCAAATGAGAAGACCTTGCGGAGCCAGATCACGACCGGTATGTGTACCCTTGCGCCCACTCGCGCCCTGTTCACCTGTTTCAAACCATGATAGAAGATGCTTCGAATATGTCAGATCTGGACGCCTCTCAAGATATCTCAACAGACGAGGTACCCGAACAACCTGAGCAAAGCTTTCCTACCACACTCTCAACTCTTGCGACCGACCCATCCTCTCCTCAGTCAACCTCTTCACCAGCAGACCTCGACGGCCCAGAAACACCGCCCTCCTTTTCGCTCGAAGACCGTCGTTTACAATTGAACCATACACTATCCTTACTCAACAACGAACATACAACACTCACAAGTACCCTAAAGACTGCACGGCGAGATGCACAAAAAGCAGACGCAGCGGTACGTGCGGAGATTGAGGCCCTAAAACGTGCATCCGAACGCAGCGCACCGGCAGAGCTCCGGGCGCGTCAAAAAGCTCGTGCGTTGCAGGAGGCTGCTCGACAGGCTTTAGCTGCGGCCGAGCAAGTACAAGCTCACGTTCAGGAACTTGAAGATGCGTTGCCGGTGCTGCTGCGACGCAAAGAGGAGCTGGAGGTGCAGTGGCAGCAGGTGGAACAAGAGTCGAAGCTGACACGAGCGCGAAGAGAAGAAGCTGAGGCGAGGGAGAACAAGAGGACAGAAGCCAAGCAGGCTGAGATTGTGGCTCTTTCGGGGCGTCTGGATAGGCTCACCACTCGACGCGAGAAGCTGGATGCACCAGGTGGGATCATCAACGAGCTCGAAGAGAAACTACGTCGGCTGGAAGAGGAGCGTGAGCGCGTAGAGAACGATCCGTATGGCTATAGCTTTGAAGAGAACGTTTCCGAGGATTACGAGCTGGTTCCAACACGCGAGGACAGCATTTTTTCTTCTCAGCAACCTCCCAGCCAAGCCCAGACGCAGCCGCAAACGCAACAGAAACGGCATTCGCATCCTGCAAGTCTGTCACGCCAACCTGTACAGCCTATCGCCCGCCCAGATCCAATACAACGTCCTGGTCGAGCGAACCTCCCTCTGTCAAGACAAGGCGTCGTCAAGCTCCACCCTGCCCATACGCACAGCCAATCCGTCCCGAGTTGGAGGCAAACACCCCCTTCAGCTAACGGCAGCACGTCAGGCTCTTCCTCGAGCCTTTCCCCCGTTCCCGCGTCGATATCGAACCTGTCAAGTCGTGCACCCGCATTTGAGCCACGAGGACTTAGGTCAGACCTTAATCCTACTAGCGTGCCTTTCGAGCCTCGCGGAGGGTTACTCCCCGTAAGCGGTTTACAGGCAAAAAGCAGGAAATAGCCAGAAGAGTGTGGGCCCAGGGCGTTATAGGACCTCACCTTTTTTCTTCTTCTTTCTCTTCGTTTCATGACACCGGATTTTTTTTCTTCATTATTTATATCGTTACGACTACAGTGATAACTTATAGACATCACCCACGAACTCAAACAAAAACGCCAGCCGAAAGAGCATTACATAGCACAACCTACAAACAATCTACATCCGTCTGAATGTATTTTTACTACCGCTCCGCATGCCTTTTCTCCGTTGCGTGCGACCTTTACGTTCGCTCTCGCTGAGCCCGAGCTCAGGCTCCTCGCCTCCCTTCTCCATGCCTGCCCCAAACGACTCGACACCTTTTCTTCGCTGAGGCTTTTTGCTTCGGTTGGAAGCACCGCCATCGACGGAGTCTGCGTTCGCGGCACCCGACGACGGGATGTATGTCATCTCCATGCCCCCGTCTGCGCCGAACGACACCGAATCCATGTCGCGCATCTTGTCTTTCCCTTTCGAATTTGTTGTTGAATGAGA
The DNA here is from genome assembly GCA_022592445.1 of Cytidiella melzeri. Classification (NCBI taxonomy): domain Eukaryota; kingdom Fungi; phylum Basidiomycota; class Agaricomycetes; order Polyporales; family Irpicaceae; genus Cytidiella; species Cytidiella melzeri. Next base: position 43,239 of record JABYQR010000186.1, on the reverse strand, counting down.
AGCCGTGCGACGTTGTCCGAAAGAAGCATTCTTGTTGAATCGCTCGTCGCGGCCGTTAAGCTGGGTTTGTAAAGGTACGAGGCGAACGCTCGGATGACGCGGTTGTTGGCGAGCCTTCCGCTGTGCCCTGATGCCGCTGTCTCGCGCGGCGATTCGGGCACGGATGTCGTCCGTCCAGAGTTCTACGCGCAATAGCGTCAGTGAGAAGAAAAAAATATCACATAATAAAAAAGAGAGGTATATACCTCCTGCTGCATCACTGTCTTCGCTCCCACTTTTACTTGACTCTCCGTCGCTTTCGCTTTCATCACTGCCAAGACCATCAGACGAAGGCTTGTCGCTCTCTTCCTCCTCCTCTTCCACAGCCGTCTTCGTCCGTCCCTTCCTCCCCGTTGCATTGAGCAGATTCTGCCTCTGAGCCACAGAAGAAGGGTTGAGCAACGCAAACTCCCGACTCTGCTCGTCAACCTGAAAGTCAGGATTGTCAAACAGTTCTTTGAAGCGAGGATCGTTGAGTAGACTGCTGGCTCCTGTCTCGTTCGTCGTGTTCTCTACTTCATCAACCACCATAGCATTCCCATCCCCGTCCTCCCCAGCCCGCTCCTTCCGCGCCACCTTCTTCTTCTCCTGCCTCTTCCTCTCTCGTTCCTCCTCTTTCCGGATCTTTTCTGCCAACGCCTTGTTGACCTTGACACCACCCCCGTCTTTCCGAGCCCGGATCCTCGTCTCGGCCATCTTGTCCATCTTCTCCTGCACCATACGTTCCCGATGTTCTTCGTACACGTACGGGTTGGCAATGAGACGCGCGGTGTCGTAGAGCTTTAGGGAGAGGAAGTAGCCGTGCATGTATGGTTTTATAACCGGTGTACCGACGAGGTGGTCCAAGCCAAGACTGAGGAGTAAAACAACAATGAACAGGAAGCTGAACATTAGAGTACGTGTTGAACTGACCTAGAAAGTTCACTCCGTTCGACAAACTTGTAATCTTGATACGCCGTCCGCGTCGTCTGGTCTTCCATCTCCTCTGTGAGGTTCTCGAGGAAGCTGCACCATTTCGGCGCCGGGCCCAGTTGGGGAATAAAGTAGCTAGTCATTTGGATACCCTCGTTGGCGAGCATGAGCAAACCACTCCCAGGCACATGACATACGTCGTTGATGTCTGCGGCTGGTGTTATAGAAGTGAAGTTCGTCGTTGGCTTCGATAGCAAAGGCATGTCAACAGGTTTTGGAGGAGAGAAAAGCAAAAGCGTGTTTTGAACGCACCGAATGTCTGTCCCATATCTTGATGACCTTCTTGTCCGCACTCAGTATCAATCCGTCTCCCGCCATGCGGCTGCCACCTTCAATCCACGAGACTACCTTCACAGGTAAACCGTACCCTTGGTCTTTGATAGCTGAAGGACGAGGAGATCGGATATCATAAAGCAAGGTATGGCCTGTAGACGTCCCAATAGCGTACGAGAGTCCGTCCACGCGCGAAGCGATCGCAGTAACAGATACATCCGACCCAACATCATCCACAACACCCGGAAGCGTCGACGCCGCAGGTTTCCCTGCAGGCAGCAACCTGTTCACAGGCAGATCCAACAGCCCGACTCGCGTTCTCGACCTCGGGTCCCAAAATTGCACTGTCGCGTTGCCCTCGATGCCGAACGCGAAGAGTTGGTGCGCAGGGTTGATATCAATGACGTTCACACCCAGTAATTCGTCTCCTCCTTCGTCCTGGAGCTGTAATGGACTCATGAACCGCCCCTGGTCGAGGTTCAGACGGTACACCTCCGAGCCGGCCCCAGCTACGAGAGCGTCGCACGAAGGAAAGTGGTATCCCAAGGCACGGCCGAAGCGGGGTATTCGCGTGCTGTAGTGCAACCCGCCCTGGGAGTGCAGTTCGACAGAACGGTCGTTTTGCAGGTGGATAGACTTTGTCCAGTCATCTGAAAGCATCTAGTACGCAAACCCAAAAAGAGAAAAGAAAACGCCTTTGCATGAGTCTCCAAGGGGGAAAAGGCATATTCGAAAGCTCTCAAATGGCAGTGCAAAGACTTACTCACAAGGAAATCGACGTTCTCCGCATCCGAATGTCGTTCAAACTTGAGCGAAAGCTGGTCCAGATCCCACACCCTCATCTGCGGCTTGTACGTGCCAGTGGCGACGGCGTGGTGCCCATCCCTGGTCACCTTGATTCGGTTGCTTGCTTCCGGGAACTCAAAGTGCTGCAAGAGCTCGAGGGTGCCTTCGATGTGCTCTCGCACGACGCGTTTCCCTTTCGACTTGGCGTCGCGTTTTCGAGTGAGCCAGTCTGGTAAGGCCGAAGACGAGCTCGAGGCAGCACCGTTGACTGTGTAGACCTTCACCGAGTTGGGGTCTGGTAGTGTACTCATGCTTGTGAGTAGTAACGGCAGCTTGCGCTGTGCTAGTCCACAGCAGCAGCTTACAAGCAAAGCTGCAAAAGTTTCATTCACTCCTAGCCGGCAAGTCCCGGGCCGGGACGGTGGCTAGTTCTGCCACCACGATTCATGTCGTTTATGTATTTCGAGTCATGACGTTTGGAGAGAGAAACGTGCATTACAAATATATAAGAATGAAAACAGGTACTCGTTTATCATCGTGCATAGCACTATTGCCTTGTCCCGTTTAATGGTTGTTATGTTAGTCACGTACACTCGTGGCCGCAAGTCGACTTGTTTCGTGCTCCCAGACACCAACGCCTAGTATATCTTCTTCTTCTCGTCGACAGAGAGACCACCTAGGCATGACCAACTGATTGAGAACATCAACTTAACCGAGTGCAGGCCAAAAACGTACCGGGACCCATCTGGACCAGGAGGATCAACCCACCGACAATCGCTGGAAGACGAAGAGAGTCAGTTCAATACATGTAAACATAACCAACATCAGATCATACACAAGGTTTGGAAAAAGTCGTATCTAGTGACGTCACATATCAGAAACCAGGTTAGACTTTCAGGATCGGCGAAGCAGAACTCACTTGAGGAAATCACGTTGAGGGTGTGCACTGTGGATGCTCCAAAAGTTGTTGATAAAGACGTTGAAGACGCTGAGCACGAGTACGAGGAACGCGCTCGCCCATTTTGCCTTGAAGCCGACAGCAACCATTGTGCATGCGGCGAGACCGACGAGTGAGACGAAAACCCGTGCAAAACTCCACTCTCCACGGAAAGCAAAGCCAATGAACAGGAAGATGAGCAGAATACGACCTGCTAAGAGAAAGCTGCAAGAGAATACGAGCCATGATGAGAGACTTGTCAAAAGCTCGTACAGTCAAAAAAACGCACTATTTCTTGCGGTCAGTCTCGCTCAGAGTGGGAATGCCGGCAAACGATGCTCGTCCACGGGTGTAGATCGTGTCGCTAAAGACCATGAGGAGTCCTCCCATTACGGACAGATTGCGAAGGAAAAAGCTTAAATCGAAGATAAGACCGTAACCGAGAGCTTGCATGATGACCACGGATGTGAGAGCGATGGTAGCATATTCTGCATAACGCTTTGCAATGACAGAGCCAGCGCCTACCAACATCAACTAATAGACATGGGAACGTCAATATCCGGGTACGCTCAACCGGCTCCATGCACACTCACCACGACGTTGAGAGCGAGGAAGATGTGCGAGAGACCCCATGGGAAGTGACGATGTCTGGGAGGGAGGAGCGTTCCGGGTATGAGATGGAGGGGAGTAAGCGTGTAGCGCATATACACACACCTTTGCAGATACCAGAGCTGGTCAGACCACTGTGTCACAATTCGCACTGAATCCTCCAGGAAAGTGACGACGATGAGGAACCTGCCAATGGCAGGCAAGTATGGCTTTAGCGGTTGTGCGGAGATGTCGATGTTGTCTTCAACTTGACGAGCGAACATGCGAAATTTTTCGAGAGGGTCGTCGGGGTTTGCAGCCCTGTATCCGCCCGAGGGGCGTGAGTTGCCAAAACCATGTGGATCCGGCTGGTAGCCTCCAGAGACTCCAGCAGGACGAGCGATGTTTATGCGCGATGTCATTTGGCGAAGAGTGGCAAAGATGAAGAAAATGGGAAGGAATGAGAGGGAGAGAGTTGGATGAACGTCGAGTTCAAAGTTGGGAGACGCCGCAGCCAACGTCGACGTGGCGGTTCGGCGGGCGTGAGAAAGTGGCATCAACATCAATCCGGGCGGTGCTGAAACACTCTCGCTGGCCACACTCAAACACGTCGCAAAGAATACACGTATTCCAGCAAATACCGAGTTGAAACCACCGAGGAGCGTGGCAAAGGCTATCGTGGTTGTGGGCGCGAGTGGGCAGAAGTGACCTGATGGTTTCTTGAAGTTCTAAGAGTGTACTTGAATCTTTATTTTCTGGTTCAGTACAGAGACGAACGTCGCTGGTTAAGTAATTATTGTGGCAAATGATACGCACTTGACAGACTTGCTGGCCATGACAGAATAAACAAACGTGACTTTCATGTCACGGCTGTCGCGAGTCGTCACAATATGATGTAGCGCGTTTCAGCGTTCAAACTTGTAGTACGTTGAATCCACTACGCTGAACTGGTACGTCCCTGCCACTGCGTCGCGTTGTTCAGGCAGCTAACGAGGGTCGACCAGCACGTCCGATGGCAAAAAGGACACGGGTAGTGACCGTACACTCGGATTCGGAGGACAGCGACGCGTCTTTTGCGCCTCCTCCCGCAAAAAAGCGCTGCACACACCGGGCCAACGCTGTTCAGGCAAAGAAACGGCGACCTCACAACTCAGACACAGCAGACCAGGACACGGTCGCCATCGCATCCTCCCACCCAACATCTATCCACGTCATCTCCGACCCAGCGCCTCTTCGCGAAAGCCTACTCGCCTGGTACGCTGGCGTTCACGAACACCGAGGTATGCCATGGCGCAGACCTTATAACGCCGCACTAGATCGCGACCAGCGAGCTCAAAGGGCATACGAGGTGCGCATGATACTGTCGCTGTCGTGCCGTAACCTCACAGAAAAAAACTAAGCCTCCTATGGTACCTATTTATCTATCATGCAGGTCTGGATATCCGAGATAATGCTCCAGCAGACTCAAGTCGTGACAGTCATACCGTACTACAACAGGTGGATGACCAGGTAAGGTCTAGCTTCTTCGCTTCCGCCGGGCGTCGCAAAGTTCGTGGCGCGCCATTGTCATAATTCTAATTCAGCTGCCGACAGGTTTCCTACGATAAAGCATCTCGTAAGTCCGTGCTCAAAGATTATCACGGCTTGGATATCCTCATATCAATGTTCCATCTACATTGGTTTTCCCTACAGGCCGCATCCGATATCGAGACCGTCAACGCACTGTGGAAAGGCTTGGGATACTACTCACGCGCGGCTCGCCTGCTGAGCGCCTCAAAAAAGGTCGTCGCAGAGTTAGACGGTCGCCTGCCCGACAACGCCAAAGAGATGGAAGCTAAAATTCCAGGGATAGGTCGTTACAGCGCTGGCGCCATCTGCTCCATCGCCTACAATGAATGTGTTCCTGTGGTACGTACAGACAGGCCCTGACATTGTCCGCCGCTCCGAACGGCAGTGACGGATCGGGGAGATGCTCGCTGACAATCTGACTCAAAGTTAGATGGCAATGTCAACCGATTACTTGGCCGTGTACTAGCCATACATGCAAACCCAAAGGCGAAAGCTACTCTGGACGTCTTGTGGGCAGGCGCAGAATCAATGGTTCGCACGAGTACACGAGCGGGTGATATAAACCAAGCGCTCATTGAGCTGGGTGCGACTGTCTGCAGACCGCGAGATCCTGACTGTGATTCATGTCCCCTCCGAGCGTGGTGCGGAGCATACCAGCATTGTCAACACCCTAATGGCAAAGTATGTGTTCCTTCATTCCTTGGCGATCCCCTATCAATTCTTGTTTCTTCTGCATATTACAGATACCGAGCGCCTCTGAAAATACCCAAGGGGACCACGCAACTCCAGACATAGAGGATCTATGTAGCATATGCGAACCGCTACCTCTTCCTCTCTCGGTCACGGCCTTCCCCATGAAGGTAGAACGGAAGAAGGCACGGCAGGAACTTGACATTGTCAACGTCGTGGAGTGGCGTCATCAGCCAGGCAGTCAGGACCGGTGGTTCCTGCTCATCAAGCGATCGGATGCAGGTGAGCGCGTCTTTTGACAACAAACGGCCTCTTTTCTCACCGAAAATCACTCCCTCCCCAATCTCGCTGGCTTGTCCAGGTCTGTTGGCGGGCTTGCACGAGTTCCCGACGGTCCCAAATGTTCTCGAGACGCTGTCGGCGCAGGCTATGCGAGACCTACCGCACCGGCTGCTGTCCGGTTTGTTGACCGCACCTGTGCATCCATACGATCGGACTGCTGAGCGGGGACGGTCTACTCGGGCTGTTATCGACACCTCCCAGTCGCCGCCAGCAGAAACGGTGGATCATCTGCGGATAGTGAAGATCGAGTCCGCAGGGGACGTCACTCACGTATTCTCCCACATTAAGAAGACGTACCGGGTCCAGTGGGTCGTCCTGGAGGGCGGAGGGGGGAGCGATCCCCCCTCATTTCGGCCTTTTGACGATAACATCGGCGGAGAAGAAGAAGGAGAATTGCAGCAAACAAAGGCCTCAGCCACCACACGGTCCGCGGCTGGTGGTCAAAAGAAGAACAAGAGCAAGAACAAGCAGCGACAGCAGAAAACCACGTTGCCGGCTCCGTCTGCGAGGACGAATGGAAAGCTCGTGGATGGTCAAGGTGACGGTGATGAGTTGTGTTTGGAGGGGAAAGGAGGACGGCAAGAGCAGAGAGCAGCAGCGGCGAGGTGGCTGCTGATGAAGGATGTTCCCGAAGCCAAGTAAGTCTAATGATCCCTCGGCGCTTGCGTCTACACACCGCAGAAAAGATGTGGGTTCGTTATTGATGGCTTTTTTTTTTTTTTTTCCCGTTCGGCCTCTTACGCGCCGCTTAGCATCGGAACGGGCGTGCTCAAGGTCTGGAAGCAAGTTTCGACTTTGTGGGCCAAGGACGCTCGCACAGGATCGGACGTGGAGTACGGGTATCCGCACGAGGGCACGTAGGGGCAGGGATACCCTGTGAGCGGTTACGGTAAACTGCGGCTGAAAGAAAAAAGAAAAAAGAGCAAAGACGAAACTGTTGCGGCTACATACGTTGACGTTTGTCTTTTTTTCGTAGGACCACAATATAGCCGCGTAAGGCAGTTTTGCTCAAGTGCTACGCGTGTGTGTTCTTCCCTGAGTTGTCTTGCATCGCTTGCTGTCACGTTAAAACGGCAGGCTATTGCCGACCTACCTACCTTGTTTCGAAGTTGTGCCTTGTACGTTTTGCATTTATCTATTGCGATCCCTGGTTCTAGCGTAGATTTGACCTCGCGGGGTGCCGTACACCCACTGCTTAGTATTGTATTTGCTTTGAGGGCGGGGGAAGCGTTATTAAGCACAAGTATGATACACGGCTCGCACCTGAAATTAAATTCGTACCTGTGTGATCTCAATGCCAACGGTTGCATCGCCATCGCTGCACCGGTACCTGGAACAAGATCATTCTATCGTTTGAGGCAGTTTTATTAAAAAACACAGCTCCCTTCCCGCGGCCGGGTGGCAGTACTGGTTAGTGGCCCACATTTGATTGACATCCCTGCAGCAGTGGAGCTGCTGCCCTGATTACTCACTCACTCACTCCTGAGTTGTCCTCCCGCCGGCTAGCATTCCGCCATACGCGGAGAAAATTCTTTTGTTGGTCGCATTGAAAGTCCGAAGTGAGACACCTTACCTTTTTTCTCTTTCAATGAAGTCGTTTGCAACCAGCGCAATTGATTTTGTCACAATTACAACAATTAAAAACGACCTATCATAACACCTCTGCCAGTGGTACCAAAAACAGATCTAGGGTAACTACCAGCAGTGGTAAGTACAGGCGTTCGTTCAAACAATTCAATACCAATAATCTGTTTTTCCCCTTCCCCTTCCCTTCGCTTTAGTACCTTTCTGGATCTAGACTGATTGATCATGGTCGATTAGAGTTGGAGTCCAATCGGTTAGTTTTCAAGTAGACGTTACCACCTTGTTTCTCAAAACCCACATGCTACATAGTGCCGGGGGAGGGAGGGAGGGAGGGGGGGGCTGATCATGTTGAAACAGGCTATATCCAGGGTTGCAAAAAGTATCCACTGTACCGTGACTGTACTGTACTGTACTGTAATCCCTGCACTGCACAGCAGGCAGGGCCAACTATGACCACAACTAACTTAGCTACCATTGAACACTCCCAAGTATCGTATCGTACACGCAACTATGAAACAAGATGGACGGTTTTTTGAAAGTTTTTCTCTCCCCCACCCCCCGCCCCCCCAAAAAAAGGCGGGATCAGAACAAACGGGTAGTACGTACGTTACAATCAAATTCACACAAATTTCCTTCCACTGGTATTCCGAAAGTGGGTGGAAATGAGTTAAAGTTAAAAAAAAATGGGGGTAAGTAAGTAGTGTGCACTACGAGCTTGGCCCAGACGTTGGATGATCTTGTTCAAACCTGAACCTGAACCTGAACCTGAAGTAAACGCAAGCGGCGAGTTGCTGCACACCCAACAGTAAAATGATTTCAGACAATAACAATAACAAAGGAATGCAGGCATACAATGACAATCGGCGTCATCCACCCATTCTATACTACTAATCTCCATTCTACCTGTCGAAGAAGAACAGCCTCTGCATTGCTGGTGAAAATAATTCGTCCACGTCCTATTTATTCTCTTCCAGGAAACACACATATACAATTAGTGACTACCAGTGGACAGCGAAATATTGACGATAGCAATGTCATACAAACAAACAAATAAACAAAAAAAAATAGAAGAAGAACAGGGAGTCCATGGGCTAAATTATTGGTGGCGGGGTTGAGTGATTGTCGATGAGCGATGAGTGATGTGGGAAAGATGTATAATGATAATAAACGATGAGATGAGTGATGTGCTACATTTGACAGTCCGTTTCAGTTCCTTGCGTTAGAAAGAGTCTGCGTGTTTGACACGTAAAGGGTCAGTGAGACTCTTTGATAGGCTTGTGTGGTCCGGCGGGTAAATCATCCCGCAGATGATCAGCAAAGTGAGAAGAAAAAAAAAAGCTGGTACGTGTGATCCGAGTTGTGGGGCGCGTGCATGTTAGAGGGGGATAGGGGGGGAGCAGGGATTGCAGAAATTTGATAATCTGCGTCGTCTTGACGGGAAAACACTCGGATGAATGAACCAACGACCGTGAGGGTGGTTAGAGGTACAGCTTGGTCACAGCATACGCCATACTGCTTCGCCACACGGGCGGTGAGATTCGAGTGACGATGGCCGCGGCGGGTGGGGATCATCATGAAGGCAGCGCCGTACGCAAATTCGACCATCTCGATTCGAGTCTCGGCGTGTTCGACAGACGGCGCAGACAATCCTCAGCCATCGGATCGCGTACAGGGGGGTTGATCGTTTTTAGCACGGACAGCGGGACCAAATTTCGGTCAGAAGCTATAGGGCGTCCTGCGCCAGCGGCGGACAGATGTGCTAACAAAGGGGATGCTCTTGGTAGTGTTGGTGGTGGTGGTGGTGGTGGAGGGGCACCGTATGAAAGTGCTGTGCTAGGTAGTGGCGACGAGCCTAGCTCTGACGAAGCGGAAGAAGACGACTGGCTTGTGAATGGTGAAGCATCGCGGTAGGTGTCTATACCAGCGTCCGCGAGAGGAGGCAGACGTGTCGGATGGGCAACGGTGGTAGAAGATGGCGGTGGCAGAGTGGGCGGCGGATGATGGTAGTGCACACGTACATCATAGGGGTGATGTCGGGTATAATCCTCGCGAGCCGAGTAGTACTCCTGCACAGGTTGATGATGATGATTTACATGATTTGGGCCATGCGGTGCTACCCAAGGATGTTTTTCCTCATGTATGCCCAGAACCGGTCCGTCGAGAGAATACTGTGGTCTGAAAGGGTCTGTGGGGACTTCGACGCCGGTCCAGGATTCAGGCCAGCTAGGAGGGCTTTCTTCGCGGGGACGTTCGCCTGCACGGCCTTTGCTCGCACGGGCATTTTTGAACCAACCTGGCGGAACGGACACGTCGCCTACACCAGGTATCATGTCAATTGTGTTGAGGGAATCAAGGGTGGCTTGGCTAAAGTACGCAGCTGTGTTCAGGGTCAGTGTGACATCATTTTTTTCGTACATGTCTCAAAAGTCCACTGACTGAGATGCCATTTTCTGGTTACACCACGAGGACGATCGTCTGGCAACGAGACATGGACGCTGAAGGTTTGCTTGATGAGGCGATCCACTTCTGATCTGGGGCTGGTGTTGCCTCCTGTGCGAGGGTCACGTCTGCTGGAGGGAAGGGTGAGGTGCAGTGAGCAGGTGAATGTTGTGGGTTGCTCACTTCATGATGTTCGCCCAATGGGCCGAGGACTGGCTCGATTCTGGGTCTGTGTCTCGTTGGCGATAGAACAGGAACTCTTGGGCGATTCTGGAAGCGGACCAGGATATGCCGTCCGTCCTGCGCATACAGAGCGTCGGGATGAGTGCCTATATGCGGCAGAAACAAACAAAAAAAAGCAAAAAGACTAACCATCGCTCCATGCCCAATCCTGTTACCTCTGCGTTTGCACAACGCTCTTCCCAGATGTAGACATTTCCGGGGCCAATTGCCCTGCGCTCCTCTGCGTCGAGACGACGGGTGATCATGGGGAGGACTCTGCGGGCGACGGCGTAAAATATTTGTAGGGCGTCGCGGGTTGAGCTGACGCGGACATTGACGAGGGTCGGCTGCTGCATGGCGGACGGCGGTGAGACGCGACGCGGTGGGTGCGGGGAGGGAGGGAATGGCGAGCAGAGGGCGCGAAGTGATATTTATGCGTTTTGTGGAAGCGCCGGGTAGACGGTGGTGCTTTACCAGGGACGAGTGCTAAATTGGAATGGGGATCCCCGAATCTGGCGTTTGTTGACCCGTTAGAGTTTGCATTGAGTTGGCCGCATGGACGAATGGCGAGCCGACGTTGAATCTCGTTAGACTCTTTTCTAGTTGATTAGCCTACCATTTTACCTGAGACGCTCTCTTGCAATTATAATTATCTATTTGTGAAATATAACACTGAGGACGTATATATATTTCCATAGATTCTCCCGCGAAAATTCATCGCCGAAACACGAACAGGCAATCTGATCAAACTGATAAGATTTCCCGTGGGAGAGTCCCTGTTCCGCCGAAAGTGAGCAGATCGCAGTACGCGTGCAGATTCGGTTCAGCAGAGCAGAGCCAATCTGGCAGCTGCCACTTTGGAACGTCTCTGACACTGGCCCGACAGCTCGGGGACGCCCGCCTAGCAATGCAAAACGCGGTCTTACACTACTCTCAACTCATCACGGGACTCAAAATCTTTACGCCACACCTCGCGGTCGCTCCTCCTTCTCCCTTCCGCTCCCCTGGGCCTGGCCTGCTCGATACAGCCGGTTCTCAAAAACGCTAAACTCGCAGAGGACAGATCATGACACCTGCAACTCTGTGCCACGCTTATCGCACGCTGTCAGAAAGTTTCGCGGGAGAAGCTCCGTGCTCGCTCAGCGCTCATCCCGGCATTTGGCCCGTGTTTCCTTTACATGGAAACAGCTCCCGATGACTTGTCAGCCACGACGTCCACCTCTCGTTTGGGGAGCCAGGGCGGAGTTTACCCATCTGGTGACAAGGGTGGCCAAAAGGTGGGAAACTTTGCATATCTCCTCGGAGTCCTACATGCAACAATGAATGAGCAGACAGCATCTCTCTCCCTCACTTCGTGCCTTCTCACCTAAAAATACGCTCCTTTTCAAACACGCACCGCCATAAGTATATGTAACTCTGGATCAGAAGATCCCGTCATACACATACATTATGTGATCAAGTCGAACAATGCTCAAACAACAGAGAAAAACCCACATTTGACAGCTCTCGCGTCTCTTTTGCGTTCCCATGTCGCGGACTCGCGGGGGACTCAGTTCTGTCCCCGACAATCCCGCCGGGCTCAGCCGTAAACAAACATGTCGTAAGTTCCACATATGGAAACTCACATAGAGCCAATGTTCCTCCCCCGTGGTCACTAGTCAGTCGCGAAACCACAACAACCGAAGAAACAAGCAGAGCCCGACTCACCTCGGTCAAAGTAGCCTTTCACCGGGCACGACCCATATGCTCATTTCGGAAGAGACACGGTAATCACGAAGGAGGACATTTTATTCTTCGTCTCACTCCTTACGTGAGTGCTTGTCAAAGTAGCTATCGAAGCAGCAGGGTAATCAGCCAGCGGTGTCTCCACGCACCACTGATCGTTCAACGTTACTCATCAGCGTGGAATAACAAAACCTATAAGGATATGCGGCGCACCTTTCAATCACACGAGGCCGTACCTGCCTGTTCTGCACGAAGAGACAGAAAGGAACAACACGTACAAGACCAAAGGGGTTACGTGGGTTGTTGCCAGGATCGGCAAGTTGCGCGTGAGGCGTGCACCCACCCCCCTCAAAGTCGCTTCCTTTGCAACCGTGGTCCTAGTTGTGGTTCGGCACTGCTGCAAAGAACACTCAACCGTCCCATCCACCTGGTAAAACGAACGGTAAGCGGAAAAAGACGTCCCGCTGCTTATTGCCGCCGGACAGGGTGGATGTGTGGGCTCGCCATCCTCTCTCTGCCACACATCAGAACTTCGCCGCTTCGCATTTCTCCGAGAACGCGAAACACTTCATGTCTGGTCTCAGACATCACCGTTCGACAGGGTCAAAATTGTCGACGATCTTGCGTCGGCACATCCAACTCGAAACCAAACACTTATCCTTCAAGTGGGTCAACTTGTATTGAGGGGGGCGCCCTTCAAACACGAATACGGGGTGGGAACGTGTGATCCGTCGATCATTATATTTCATTTGCACCGTCATGACAAGCAGCGAGCGGGGTCGATCCCACACGAGGATCCGCTGTTGTGGAAGTGGGGGGTTTCATCTCAGTCCGCTGAGTATGTGGCTCATTCGCAGGGATTTCTGCGTCGTACGACCGGTGACACACACCAGTGCGATTCACCGAACGAGGTGATCTATATTTCGCAAGTTACGGCATACATTCAGTCCGAGGGCCAATTAATAGCAGCAACAACAGAGCAAAACCCACCTTCCAGCGGAAGTACGACAGGCATATGGTCCGGCAGTTCCGCATAATGAGGCCGTCCGCGGAACGTATAATGGATTCGCAAGGTTTTCGCAAGTGAGGGAGCGGGGTCATAGAAACCTGGCAGTCCAGCCTAACACAACGAGTCAGTTAACGAGGCACCGACTATAGAGCGACCGCCACAGCGGAACATGTAACCTGTGAAAATAGACAAGGGCTCGAGATGAACACATCAACACGACATTGGTCATCTAGAACGTCATTTTCATTTTCTCACAGGCTCTACTGCAGCCGTAGAGGCCGAAGATTAACTCTCTGGCTTCTGAGTTCAGTCACAGTTTATTACGAGATAAAAGTGAAGATCAACGATCGGCTCGAGTTATCCTCGGGCTGCTGACACGACTCTGCACGTCAACATGTCCAAGTGGAGACAAAACGACAAGGATGCGTCCACATCGTGCACACCCATTTGCAACTCTCAGCCCCGGAAACTCGTGACGCTCCGCGTCCATGCAATTGACTGAAGCACTTCCTCCGTTGGGAAATCCCGTCATCAGTTTCCGAGGGTAGAGTCACACAGTCATTTGGATGCCGACGAACTGTTCAATGAACCGTTGACAACACAGCAAAGCCGTGGAATCCTTTCGGACGATGGAGTACCATACACCCAAATCGCCGATAAACCAAAGACGAACAAACAGACGCTGCCAGACCGGCGAAGAAAGAGGAAGATATGGAAGACCCACCTTACTTCTCCGTCCAGGAATGAACAACTGGCTGTTGTTGGTCAAGACTTGCAGAGGGATGGTCACGTCGATGTCGAGCCCTCTCGCCGCTTCGTCTCTTTCGGCAGGCCCATATTGCGCGCCAGTGATTATTAAACCTGTCAAATAAACTGTTGAGCCTAACTCTAATGCGAACGCCGATAGAAGGCGACTTCAACAACACCAAATGATCTTTACCATCTACTGACGCCTCTGCCTTCATGTGACGCCCCGCAGCTTCACGCAAAAGAGAAACGGTTTCCTCAACAGGGCGTATCTTGACCGCGTGGGCTTCACGTAATTCGGTACGTGCCTGGCGAAAGAACCTGTTTACCTGAGTGAGTATGATTTTGGTGTGGCAATTCCCCGTATAGCCGACGTACTCAACCCTTCGACGCCGCTGTCGAGGCCGGAGTACGAAGCAATACGCTAGCGCCACTGACGCTGAGGGCACAATCGTCGTCCAGAACGCCACTGTGGTGTCGTAACCATTATACAGAATGATAGGCACTTGCACGGTTTGGTTGTAATAGGTGACCCTGGGCAATGATTTAACTACAAGACATGTCATCAAGACAACCATACGACGTACTTCAGTCTCAGTGAGATTTCCGAGAGGCTGATGGTGATCTGAGCAGAAAGATTTAGCGGTCCAGATGCCACTGCATCTTGCACTGCATTCCAGACGGCACCAAATGTGAGACTACTCATGCTGTCTAGGCTGCCATACAGTCGTAGCCCTAGCTCTTCGAAAGCAATGCCGCACGCAGCAAAAAGGGAAGGCAGAGCCCCTTGCAGCTGTATACCGATCGTCCACCGTGCGCGCCAGGATGAGAAGCCGTACGAAGACGGCAAATAACTTGAAGCTCCAGACTCGAGCTCATCTTTGTCCTCGAATCCGTCCCACGCGCTTTCGCCCGTGGAAAATGCAAGTGACAGGGCTGGGATGGAATCAGCTGTGGAAACGGTAAGGGTAGCTAATCCTTGGGAATTTGGGTATAGACGGCGGCCATATGACACGGAGACAGGAGGGACCAATGACGATACGCGGTTTTGCAGGGTGAACCTGGAGTTTCCAGGAGTTAGCATGGGGAGAATTGGACTTAAATGAGCTTCTAGGCCAAGTTGATTGTCGCCGTCGTCGTAGACAGTACTAGCCCTGAGATTCGCCGTTTTGAGGAAGTCAGTTGCAACCTAAGGAAAGCGTGAGGCGAGCTTTGTGCGACCGAGCGAAGCACTGACATTGACGCTCCAATTTGGAGATAGCTGGTGCGTGAGTAATCCTGTAAACGAAGTTCCGAGAGCTGCTCTTCGTCTCCCAGGTGTACCTCGTATGCCTGCATAAACAGTAGATGAGCAGGTCACATCTGTGTGAGCACCAAGTGACTTCTAGTTGCCAGATGCGTAATGTGAGTGTACCGATAGGGTTTGCACTAATATACCAGCTCACTTTGAAAGAATTTCGCAGTCTCATCGAATTCGCTTGAATTGATGTCAACCTCAGCCATATCGACTGAAGCGGAGAAAGGTCGGTATCAAGTTCTTCGAATAGGGACGTGGCATTCAATGCGATGGTAGTTGCTCCCGAGGATTGCGTGACTTGTTGTCCTCGCATATAGTCGCGGTAAGCTTTTCTTCGAGCGAGTTCTGCTCGAAACTGGACGCGGGTAAGAAGAATTCGTCGGCGATCACCATACAACGAACCTCAATTGAAGGGAGGCCATCCAACTCGGTCTTTCGCACCAACTCAACGCCTTGCAGCCCTACAGCCCATTTAGATTGTAAAATCAGTGAAAACAGGAGAAATGACTACACCATATAGGTCATAAGCTTGCCTATATAGCGCATAAGCGTGTGAATTGGGGCGCAATCAGGACGACCTACCGGAAAGTAGAGTCAGACAGAACTGAAGCCTAACAATGTCAGGTTCGTTTCGAAATGTGCGGACCAGTTGAACACACCTTCGTAGGCTTGTTGTAGTTGTAGGAACTTTTGAGTGGCGATTTCCTTCAGTCGTTCATCGGGCTGCTTGTCCGGATGAAAGATTAGCGAAAGTTGTCTGTATCTGTCCCTTATTTCTTCCCCAGAAGCAGTGACCGGCAAATTGAAGACAGTACTACATTCTGTTAGCCGCGACCGATACAAGACAAAAACACGTACTAGTAGTGTTCAGGGCTGGAAGCGTCTGCACCTTGTTGGGAAGACGGCGGGATTGTCATCTGTGACAAGAGGGCACGATGCTAGTCTGAATAGATTGTCCTGAGGGAGGTGAGGGCAACGCCGCAGTTCGTAGCGCGGCAAGACTTACTTACACCAGGCTTATGTCCCAGATCCCGCTTGACGACTCTCTCGAGGGTGTCGTACCGCACTAACTGCTAAGGTCGTCGTGGTCGAGGAACATGTCGACGCTGAAGCTGGCTGCGTCCGGAATGTGACGAAGTGTGACGTTTCGTGCCAGACGCTAGACCTTCATCGAGGTCAGCGCTACATTTGAGGCTGGTCGCGACTTGAACAGTCTCCTCGACGTTCGAGATGTCCGCCAGTCAGCCTCCAAGACTTCCACCAACAGGAGCGCCATTGACGGAACCAAAAGCTCGTGGTGCCAATAGGTCAACAAAGGTCGCAGGTAAACTCAAGGTTCTTCCTGAGCAGCCCGAACCTGTTCCCAAGGACCGCACGGAACCACAGCCCGAGGGTCCACCGAGGCGGGAAGAAGGCGAAGCGACTGGGGAAGACAGTGAAGAAGATGGAGCAGACGACGAGGGAGATACTGAGGACGTTGAGGTTCGGTCTTTCTTACCGCGTTACGCTCTCTCTCGTAACATTACGAACAGGCATACAACCAAATCGATTTGATCCCTGCGGGTACCGCGCGGAGGGATGCCTTACGTTTGACAAAGAAGAAAGCCAAGTCGTTACCTCGAGTAACTGCGTATGCAACTGCTTCGTGAGTCTCATATGCGCCTTGCCAAGTCTAGAACATGGCTGACAACATTTCTATCAGGTCCTATCGTTTCCCCGAGCTCATGCGGTTCTTCAACGCACGTCGCTCCACGTATCATACGAACCCACGGATAATAGACGAAGTCATCTACACGCCCTATGCATATGAACCATCAGGTTCTCGCCATGTCCATTTCAACTCCAATCCTAGATCCGCCGCAGAATCTGAAACCACGGGTGGAGAGGGAGATTTGCTCGGCATACCCGAGCTCGCCCCAAACTCAAAAGAGGACACTTCGAGTGGCCCGCAGACCGCGGTTGCTGACAATGCACAAGGGGGCATGTCAAGACCTAAGAAGAAGAGCAAGTTTGAGGAAGTTCCAACCGTGGCCGAGATATTTCTTTTCCAGTACGGCACTATAGTGATCTGGGGCATGACCGAGGCTGAGGAGAAGCGATTCTTGTCTTCAATGTGAGTTTCTACTGCGCCACTCGACTTGGGAGTATTTTAACCTGTTGCATTTAGTAAGCGTTTTGAAGTGGACAAGCTTGGTGCGAAGGATGGTATTTACCATTCAAGTACTCAATTGACGATTTGAAAACAGCTCTAGAGTCCATTGAGATGGAAGATCTAAATTTTTACTTCGCAAACTACTCACGGTGAGCGTCGCTCCTTTCGTGGAGTTCCTACTAAACAGTACACTCTATAGGATATACAACGACGTCATAACCTTGCGCAAAGGCTCAAGCTACATGTTGGTCCTGTTGTTTCTTACGATACTGCTCCCCTCATAAGTTTTTCAGGACAAAATTATCGCTCTCACACGCGCTGTCTCAGTCTGTCAAGATCTCGCTTGTACGTCATGGCAAACAGTGGATTTTGTCTTCCAATTCTAAGCATGCCCATCGCGGCGATAGTTTGAAGAACTAATCTCTTCCACGATTGAAGAGACGAAGGACATTCCTGAAATAATTAGTGAGACTGGCAAGATCAACATACCACACAAGGGTATGTGATGGAGAGACTGGTCTCTTGTGATGAAGCATGGCTGACTGCTGGTATTGTCAGAAATCATGAAACAGATTGGCGAACTGTTTCTTCTCCGGACAAACATCAATTCCGTGGGCTCTGTCCTCGATTCACCGGTATGGGCTGTTTGATTGGTAATGACTCCGTCCGTCATAACATTTTCTGCTCGGCTATTTAGGAAGTTTTCTGGGTGCGTTCGTGATAACCTGACGTTTCTATTCTCCCCGCTAACGCTCATCATTACAGACATATCCTGATCTACAACCCCTTTACGATGCGGCCCGAAGCTACTTAGAGATACCTCAACGGATAAATCTACTCAATACGCGCGTAGAGGTATTGCATCTCTCTACTTGATACCCTGGAGCTATTACTGACTCAGCGCCAGGTTCTACAAGATATGCTGCAGCTGCTCAAGGAGACTGTATCAAGTCGCCATGCGGAAAGGCTGGAGACGATTGTCATATGGCTCATCGTTGTTGAAATCGGTTGGTCAGCTATGACTCAAATTCACTTGTCCGAACTGACATTCCCTACAGGGCTTGGCATCATTACGATACTCGTAGACCTGTTCTCATGAGCAGCGCCACTATTCGTGCGGGTTTGAAATCAGCCTAAGCTCCATAGTCGGCATACTTTGATATATATTCGTCGTACTGTACAGTGTGCATTGTCACCTGTCGGAGGGCTGTCTCTCGGTTGGGAGGCATCTTGAGCGGCACCCTAGAACTGTCAGTGGATTACGATTCCTCGGCTAATCTTCAATGTTTGCTTTGAACCACTAGATCGTCGTGAGCACTTTTCTTCATGTGCCGTACGTCATGCATGAGTCACCTTTGTCAGGAAGTCTGCCGAGGCTTTGGGGGTACGCTTTTGCGTCTCGTAGTCGACATGCGTTACCCCAAACCTAATCTTGTACCCGTCGGCCCTGCATATCACTTTAGCTTCACGATACCGACCGGAAGAGGAGTTTCGGAGGATACCATTCAAAGTTGTCGAGCAAACCTGCAGCAATGTTAGGATGTCATGGTCAAAGCGGGCAACGCAGGAGATGTACTTACTCCAACCGAAGTACCCTCTAACGTCGACGCCGTCCTCCGTTACCGCTTCCAATAAGGCCTTGGTGTATTGTGAGAAGTAATCCTGTCTATCGGTGTCCTCAATTGCTTTCTCGATCGGTAGATCGTTTTCGCCTTTGACAGGAAAGCCGTTTTCAGTGACGCTGCACCTCTCGTGAGTACATGCCGCTGTAAATCTGGGAACGAAGTGCCTTACTAGATTGGTTTTTCATACGTCTGAAGGGAAGTCAGTTAATGACGCCAGAGTATAAGATAATAAAGGGTGATACGTACCTTCCCCAGGTAATTGAGTAGCTTGGCAGGATTTAGCTCAATAAGCAGGTATCGACTGGGTACAACGCAGACGCACCGATCGAAATCCAGGGCCGTCTGCGCTCAGGTCAGTATCGACGCTAGGAACGTAAACATTTAAATTGCTTACATGTTTGGAGCCACGCTAGGTCCGCTGAGGAATAATTCTTTCAGACGTGCCACATATGCGGCGTCTTGGACGAGTATAGTAACTCACATTGAGTGCCAAGCTGAGTTCCATCAGGCCGTGTATGCCCAGCCGTGATATGGCCACTTAATTCGTCTCCTGGTCCATCCTCTAGACGACCATCAGATTCTCTAACGCTGCGGCGCCGATGAAGTTCCACTTACTGACAAGGTGTGTGGTGTAAGTGTTCAATCCGAAGAAGTCCGAAGAACCTTTGACAACTGCAATTTCGTCTAATGTAAACTCCGGGAGTCGATCACCCAGAATGTTCTTGACCTGCTGAGGATAGAAGCCTTTGTAGATCGGATCCTACGGGTATTTTGGGTTCAAAAACTGTAAAGCAGAGAAATAATCCAGTAACGGACCGCATAGCGTGCTGCAGTGACACCAGGAATCAGACAGCCACCACATGTGCATAGCCCCCCTGATAGTCAAGTACGCACCCATCTTGAAGTCAAGACCACGCTGCACCGCTTCCACGTCTGAATGAACCATGAATCAGAAAATATCGGTTGCAAGAAGATCGGCGACGACGAACTGTCCGGACTGTCATCGTAAGGCATCAACCAGTGACAATCCAACGTGATGCCAATCTGTCCACCTTGCTTCTCCTTGAATTCCTCTCGGTAGAGCTGGACCGCGAATGCATGGGCGAGGATGAGGTTGTGAGAGACGCTGGAAAAGTCATCGACTTTATTTGTGAGGTAGCGGTGAAATTGGGCCCACAACTTACATCCAGGGCTCTGTGGTGCTTGTGTGTCCTGGAGCAAGCTTTCCGAGTCCATAACCATGAACCGAGACGACCCACGGCTCGTTCTGCGTGATCCTGCCAGTTCCGAGGCGTAGTCAGCATCTTACGTCTACAGGCATGGAGCCACGGAATAAAGCTGACCAGTTGTTGACAATATCGCCGAATGCATTGAAACAGACCTTCGTAGAAGTTAGCCAGAGGTTCTTTAGGCCACACACCAACACACTGGGAAGTGAGAAGAGACCCTCGATAAGGGAATTGTTCCGTTAACCTTCCGCCCACCTTCGCATAGTTGACAAAGTCCTGGATGATCTCTTCCTTGTTGAGCCAACCGCCGTATCTATCATGCAGTTCCTGCGGTAGATCCCAGTGATACAGTGTCTGTTTGCATTCGATTAGGCTCACGTTGTGCACAGAGAGGCATGTGCGACTTACCACGAAGGGGATAATCCCTTGTGCGAGCAGTTCCTCGAGGAGATGTCGATAATGGTCAATACCTTCCTGATTGACTGCATCGCTTCGTCCCCCCTTGGGTATGATCCTCGACCAAGAGATTGAGAATCTGTACGCCTTGACGCCATAGGACTTCAAGAGCGCAACGTCTTCCTTCCAGAGACGGTATGAATCGGTAGCTGTATCGCCATTTGAGCCGTCGGCAATCTTCCCCGGTATGCTGCTGAAAGTGTCCCAGATAGACGGTCCACGTCCTCCCTTGTCAGTCGAGCCTTCGATCTGATATGAAGCTGGCGGCCGGTGAACAATCCAGGACACGGTCAGAATCGATGTAGGGCATACGCCCGCGCGGTACCCATGCGCAGAGTACTTAAGGCGGTAATGTGCGATGGAGAGCTCACCTGTGGCATAGCCCCAAACAAAATCTTTTGGAAGTTTTGCTGTGGTGGCCATGGTACCTTCCTTGCGCCGTCTGGTACTTGCCCAAGCCCTGTGGCTAGTATTGTCGTGGAGCCGTGAGTATTTGTGAGCGGAGAAATATCGGTCTGATTTCGTGTGTCAGCAACAGTCACCTGTTCGATGAGAACGACTTATCAAAGACTTGTGTCGACCTTTTGCTCAGCTTATGGTCAATCTCGACGTGGCCACCACTGAGCGAGCTGAGCGTATCAGCGCATAAAAAAGACATGATCGCCGCATCCCAAAAAGGTAACAAATAGCACGGTGGCGTAAAAGCGCTCGATTTCTCACTACTGAGTTTTAATATGTATTGCTTACTATTAACAAAGTAGAATATATGTGCGAGGGGTAGAGGCTGTTAAGCTTCGAAGATGAGTCTTATTTTTCTTGCTGATTCAGCAGCTCTGCTTATATACATGTCTGTATCTACTTATGTAAGCAACTACTATACATGTCTACTTCAGCTATTCTACTGTATTACTAAGTGCATGACTCATTGTATGACTAGGCTCAGCACTTGTACCAGAGGCGTACATAATCAGTGAATGACTCATGCTAGTACTTGTCCTCAGATGTATGCTTTAGGCATCCTCTGGAGTTGTACTACATGCTTTCCATGTCATTTCCTATGCTACTAGAACACAGGTGTACATATATGTGCGGTACTACTACAACCCATATCTGTACGTCTCAGCTTACGTGATGGTTACTACTGAGTTTCCATATACGGCTGCATAATTCCCATATCAAGACTGTGGGAACTCTGCTACCTTAAAGCGTCCTTGTAATAAGGTGTGGGAAACTACATATCATATTAGATTATATTATATAGTTTTAACACTCCCACTTAACCGTTACATTAGTGAGTGTTTAGATCAATTAGATCTAATCTCCCACGGAAGTATGATTGCTTCTGAAATGCCAATGACTTTGTCATGATATCAGCAATCTGTTCTTCAGTTGGAACTGCATATAGTTTGGCATTCTTATTTTCAACAAACTCTCTAACATAATGATATCGAATGTCAATATGCTTTGAGCGTGACTCTATCTTTGGATTCTTGGTGAAGTAAATAGCACCATGATTATCACAGCATAGAATGGTAGGCTCTTGCTGTTTTAAATCCAATTCTTTGAGCACGGTGCGCAACCAATTACATTGTTTAGAAGTTTTGCACAAGGCCATGTATTCTGATTCCATTGATGATAGAGCAACGGTTTTCTGCTTTGTAGAAGTCCAGGAAATTGCTCCTTCAGCCAAAAGAAATACACATCCTGTTGTCGAATGTCTGTCGTCTTTATTCTCAGCCCAGTCTGCATCCGAATAACCAATAATACCAGCATTACTTGATCCATTATACTTGATCGCATAGGACTGCGTTCCAAGCAAATATCTCAGTATATATTTAGCTGATTTATAATGGTGGTCAGTCAGATTTGACATGTACTGTGAAAGATGTATGACTGCATATG
The DNA here is from genome assembly GCA_022592445.1 of Cytidiella melzeri. Classification (NCBI taxonomy): domain Eukaryota; kingdom Fungi; phylum Basidiomycota; class Agaricomycetes; order Polyporales; family Irpicaceae; genus Cytidiella; species Cytidiella melzeri. Next base: position 20,656 of record JABYQR010000186.1, on the reverse strand, counting down.
AAATGTCTGGTCTAGTACCAATTATAACATATATAAGCGTGCCAATTAACACTTGATACTGTCTCAGTAAACCAGAATCTGCTTTGTAGTCAGAATCTGCCTTCTGTAGTACAGCACCTGAAGGTAATGGTGCCCAAGCAGGATTAGCATTTGCCATATTAAATTGTTTTAAAGCCTCTTGAATATACGACTCTTGGTCAAGTAGAATCGTTTTAGCTTTACAATCTCTCTGCACATGCATGCCTAGAATAAGCTTAGCTTCTCCTAAGTTACGCATCTCATAGCAATCCATAAGATTTTTCTTAAGTGCAGACATAGCAAGTTTACTATTTCCTATCGGAAATATATCGTCAACATATAGAATGAGAATTAAATTCCCCCCTTGTTGCCGATACACGTAAACACCAGCATCTGAATGAATCCGGTCAAAGCCTAATTCTATCAGAGTGTTATGATTTTGATATTCCATGTTTGTGAAGCTTGTTTAAGTCCATAAATTGCTTTCTTAAGCAAACAAACATGGTTCTCCGTTCCCTTCTCCACGAAACCTTCTGGTTGTTCCATATAGATTTCTTCATCCAGTTTGCCGTAAAAGAAAGCTGTTTTCACATCCAATGCCTCGATTTCCCAATCTTTGAGTGCAGCTATAGCTAGTAGCATGCGTATGGATTCAAAATGTGCGACTGGTGAGAAAGTTTCTTGGTAATCAATTCCTTCAACTTGGGTGAATCCTTTTGCAACAAGACACGCTTTATATCAACCATCAGATTTTATGGTGAAGACCCATTTGCATTTCACAATTTTGCATGATGTGTCTGGTTGTCGTACAAGCTTCCAAGTTTTATTCTTCATTTGAGAATCAATTTCGTCTTTTGCAGCAGCAAACCATTGATCCCAATCATCTCTTTTCATTGCCTGCTTCCACATCTGTGGATATTCATTGATTGAATAAGCAGTAATTGAATTAAGAGTCTCGTCATCAATTTCTGCAGAATCATCATCATCAGTTAAGCCTCCTGATAGAGTTTGATGTTCTGGACCCGGTTCAACGGAAGGTGATCTCGAGGGTTGACGTGATGACGTTCCTGATTGCAAAGGTATCCATAATCTGGATGGCCCTGCAATTGGAGATCTTGCGCGTGTTCTCGAGTTCCATTCAGCTCTCAAATAAAAGTCATTTTGTTCTTCCTTTTTGTCCTTAGCCACTTGCTTTTCTAAAGCTTTCTGCATATCCACCGGCCGCATGGCAAGTTTAGGATTTTTTTCCAGCAGTTGAACGTTTGTTCTGGTTGATGGTTGGTGGCAAAGGTGGTTTAGGCTTAGGTCCTCGTTTGATTTGTGGTTGTGGTTCTTTGTCAAGAACCGGAGCTGAATGGAATTGCTGCTGTTGTCGAGAAGGATGAGTAGGTGCTTGGTGCTCTGGATGATCATCATCTCCATCATCAGAATCTTGGTGACTGACACGGAGACAGGGCTCGACGAGACAGACAGGGACACAATGTGGATATTGACAAGGAGGTGGTGGCAGGCGTTTAGCACAGTGCTCTCACCAGCTATCAGACTTTATACAAGTTATCTAGCCCAGTAAAGACCAAGTTAGTATTGATACTACTCGCTATGTAGTACAAGAGGGGTGTTGCTTACCTAGCCCAGTAAAGACCAAGAGGTCGAGATGGGGGCTAGGAGCGTACATGTAGCTGCTTATATAGACTTCAGGGACCTGCGCACAGACCATGTTAAGGGCAGGCTTTGCAAGAAGCCATGTGAATGAAGAACAAAAGAACTACCTAAAGGAGAACAACAGCTATTGTCTAGACCTTGCCAAGAACTCTACTCGTGAGAAAATCAATCTAAAAGGAGACCAACTATTGTATTCCATTCCCACACCTGTGAGAACATCCTTCCATAAAGAGAACAATAGGGAAAGAACAAAAGGAGTCCATGTGAATGGTATCTATGACATCAAACTCTAGCTATGGGCTGAGCCATGTGCTTGTAGCCATGTGGGCTTACTTAATCTAAGTCATATGCCAGTGTGACGTAGTAGCAAGTAATGTGACCGTGTGGAGCGTCTAAGCCACGTGATACGGGTGCTTAATAGATTTGCAAAAGGAGTTTGTGCAGAGAAGGTTGCAGCTGAGCTGCAGCCCGGAGTTTTATAGATAAAAACAAGAGGTAAATTGCGAAAATTAAGGGCTAGTCAGGCCATCCATGACAGTGACCTTGTTCATCATTGTCTTCAAAAGGTGAAAAACTATCATGTGGAGGAACAGTGTTATTATCACTGTTATCGCCAACTAAAGGTTGTTTGGAAGGAGTAATATCTTTACGATACGGGAAATGAGTCTTGTCAAATACTGCATTGCGAGCAATAACGATTCGCTGTTTATCCCAGAACCGGTAACCTTTTACACCCGGTTCATATCCAACGAATATCATAGAAGTTGCTTTTGGTGACAACTTGTTCTGACGACTCTTGATTGGTACATGGACGTATGCACGACATCCAAATACATGAAGCATTGAGATATCTGGTTTTATACCCAGAAAACTCTCTTCAGATAATCCTTGAACTCATTATGAATGAACTCTGTTCCACCATCACATCTGAACTTCTTCATCTTCTTTCCTGTTTGGTTTTCGGCCCATGACTTGTATTCTTTAAATCTTGTGAACGCTTCATCTTTGTGCTTGAGATAAAAGAGCATCCCATGACTAGAAGCATCATCAAGACAAGTCATACCGTATTCGTAACCATCAATAGAAGTTGTAGAATATTCCATGAGATTGGAATGAGTTAATTCAAGGACTTCTGTAGCTCTCAACATAGATGGTGGAAACGGTTGTCTCTTTCCTTTTCCAACTTGACATCTGTGACAAAGAGAAATTGTTGATGGAATAGGAATCTTTTCTTTTAATCCCTTTGTTCCTTTGTGAAGATTTTCGACAATCTTATTCCCTGGGTGTCCTAGTCGATTATGCCACAACATATAATAATTACAACTAACTTTATCAATTGAGTCTATCTTCCTGACTAGACGTCCTTTAATCCAATAAAGTCCGGCATGATCAGGTTGACCATTTATAATCTCTTTTCCTTCATTATAAATTGTCCATCCTTTCGATGTAACACTGCTAGTGCATCCTAGTTGCAGTGCTTTAGAAGGAGAAAAGAATCTTGAAGTCACATCTGGTATATAGAGGACATTGTTCAAAGTTGTGCGATGTATTTTATCTTTCACAAGGATTGTGTCAAGTACAACCGTTCCTTTTCCCAATATTTTGACAGTCATATCTTTACCTGCTACAGAGCATGTACCTGCTACCATTGCTGGTTGACACAAGATAAAGTTGTCAATTTCATTGGTAATGTGACTAGTAGCACCACTGTCAATGAGCCATTCAACGCTTTCAGTCTCACACGTGGAATAAAGAGAAACGTTGATGATTTCATTATCGTGCTCGAGACAGGTTTGGTATCTACTTGAAGATTATTTACAGTCGCTTTGTCTTTGCCTTTGCCTTTGGACTTCTTTTGTTGTCCTCCTTTCTTTCCTTTATTCTCCTTGTTACCCTGCTTGTTGTTGGTAGAAGATCCTTGCTGATTATTTCCATTACCACGAGACTTGTTCTGGTTAGGTTTCCCTTTATCTCAGTGCTGACTCGTAGTGTGGTTAGAAAGCCCACACTTCTTGCATTTTTCCTTCGGTAAACACGTGGTCTGCGTAATCCAATTCGCATTTTCACTGTTTGAACCCTTTTGACGTAACTCTTCCGCAAGTATCTTGGGGCTGAGCGTGTCAAACTTAATTTCTTCGGGTTTTGCAACAGTGCCAATGTATGCAGAAATGGCAGTTGCATATGACGTTGGTAAAGCCCACAAAAGAATATGAACTTTAATTTGATCATCAAGGTCTAACCCAGCAACTTTGGTATCTCCAATCTTAGTATGGAAGCCTTGAATTTGTACGTTCATATCCTTAGACTCATCAAAAGTTGAGCTAAGTAGATTTTCTGAACACAACAGAGCTTGCTAAGACTGATGTCTTTTCAAAGTCTGTTTTCAATTTCTTCCACACTTCGGAGGCCAAATCCTCTCCTTCAAGATAGGATTGCAAAGTAATGTCAAGGTAAATATTGAAATAAGCTAAAGCGCGTTGGTTCCGAATTTCCCAATCCTTAATTTCCTTCTTCTCATCAGAAGTGTCAGGAGGTGCAGTAGTCGTACCAGAACCTGAACTGGTAGCTGCTGCAGGTAAGATAGGTTTCTTTTCGGTTCCATTCACAATTAACCAAGTGTTTGAATATCTGAACAAGCCAATCATAGCGGTGGACCATTTCTTGTAGTTTGAACTGTCAAAGACAATCATTTGACTACCGCTAATCTTTCCTGGTTCAGCCATTATAACCAAAAGCAATCAAGGATCAAGTCGTAGTATGGAATGTACACTTCAGAGATATGAGGTACTACAGGTGCAATTACAGGTGATGACGTCTGTTTAGAAGTTTCTTCTAGAAGATCTTTGACTTCGGTATTTTCTCCGGAATCTGAGTTCTTATCTAGAGATTGATTGGATGTGTCACCAATGTAAGCTGTGCCTGTGATGATCTCTGATGGTTCCTGATCTATCACTACTTCTGTTTTGTTGTTCTGTGGTTCTGATTCTCGATGATTTACTAAGTCTTGAAAGTATGCAGTGACTAAAGCAGGTACGTCAAGATGCAGTACAGATCCTATGTAACCTCTAATGAGTTCTTTCTGATGTTCAGAGAGTTCAAGATACCGGTCCTGTGTTACCAATGCAATAATTCTATAAACTTTGTTTGAATCTGCTTCAAACAAATATCTATAGCGGTTAGGGCACGGTTGTGTATCACAGGGTCTTGCAACACTGTCGACGTCACAAAAGTTCTCTGAGTCAAAGAGGTGCAATTCAGAATTTGTACACGCTAAAGAAGCCAGAGTACAACGTTACAAACTAAGTAAAGAAAAGTCATAAAAGTTCTTCAGAATGCGCTACGTTATGGTTGTGACTCGAAGCAGAACAAGAGAGAGATAGAGAAAGTATACAAGTACACTATGGACTATGCTAATGAAAAATGACCGTTTGTAACAAGTATAAGAGTACACATCACGATATTTTATAATATACAGTGCGCGGTATAGTTTGATTTACAGAGAGTCCGTTCAAAGAGAAGACAATCCAGGCTCTAAAGAAGGCTCGAGCTCAGTGGGCTCAATCTTTACCTCCTTCATTTTACCTTTGAATTCTTCCTCCCTATGAAAGATACTCATCCAATCTTCCTTCTTCTCCATACATCTCTGAGTCAGCCAGACCAGCTGGTGATTGCTAAGATGATTGCGACCATTGAAGACCTCCATCGCTGTGTGAAAGTCTGCAATTGAGATGAAGTACGTATTCCATATGTTGTCACAGTCCAGCCACTGTCCCCTCTTGAGCTTGAGGTTGATCCGGGCACAGGCTGTGATCTCCTTGATCCGCTGGGACTTTGCAAATTCCTCCAACTCCTCGACCATCTCACGATAGTGCTCACATTTGTTGCCCATGCTAACAACCATTGTATCAACAAGTCCCTTAGAGCGTAAGACCAGCTCATTGGGCGTATAGTTGGGATGGTTGACGTGTTGCATGGCGAGGATGGAACAAACTTGCTCCGGCCTGAATACCTCCCCCTTTGGTCCATCCACGCCATAAACCATACCACACGGATAGACAGGCAAAGCTGGCCTAGTGTCGGTACGATCAACGTGGACCCAGTCGTCAAATGAAAAAGTGGGAATGACTGGTTGGGGAGCAAAACCGTTGGCCATGAATCTTCAACCTGTCCCTCCTCCTGAGTAGTAGAGGACGGAACCGAAGTAGGCTCGGCAGCTGAAGCAGCCTGGACTACTGGTTCTGAAGAATCATGAGAAACTGGTGAACTGATATTTAAACCGTTCATACCATTAACAATATCCGGAATGACGGTGTAGGCGGATTGACCATAGTTGAAGAAGTCTGTGGAGATGCAAAATTATTTAATGCTTGGGCAACCATGTCCCAAAGCGATAATCCTGCACTCACAAAAGGCGGTGGCATTGGAGTAGGATGAGGATGAGGATGAGGGTGCGACAGCAATGCAGATCGACGAGGAGGTGCAGCATTAACCCTGGAAGAAGTTTGTGTTTGATGCGCCCTGATTTCCGCGCTGACGTTACGAGGCCTTCGTCTGTACAAGTCCAATTCCGCCTCTTGATTGGCTTCATTGATAATACGATTAACCCCCCGGAGGTGCCTGTAACAGTTAAGGTTACACTCACCAGATAGTTGTTAAACTTGAAGGGGAGATAGTTGTCGCGGAGCAACTGCTGTTATGCTGCTAAACCCTAAACAAGGGTGGAATGGATGATGGTGGAAGAGGAAAGGGATCTCCAACAACGACAACAAGGTCAGAGTCAATGATAAGCAGGCAAGTAGGCACAAAGGCCAGATACTAGCAGTGCAAATGACAGAGTTAATATGGTATGATACTAAGTTACATGCAGTAACTCACCTAGCAGTGCAAATGACAGAGAGGTCAAGATGCAGAGCTAGGGAGGGTAAGGTCTACTTTATATACTGGGGCTGGGTGGTCTGTGCACAAGTTCCCACACTAGGGACTGAAGTAACTGTGGGGCTGGAGTAACAATAGAACAATAAGGGACCAGGGTAACTGTCAAGGACCTGAGTAACTGTCAAGGACCAGGGTACGGAGAACAATAGAGCTAGAACACTACACCACCATTTTGCACGGAGGTTGGCGTGAGATCCTAGCTTCTATATCCAGATCATATGACTAAGATCTCACCGCCTTGACGTCCGATATCCCTGGCACTCAGATCATAGGCTTCCTGGAGATTCTGGGAGGGCACCCATCCTATGATGTTGCACGATGATCGCCTCGGGCTCTCGCACCAGTCCTCCTCATTCCATCAGTCTCGATGTGTCGTTACCTTCCTGGGCGATCATCCAAAGCCTTCTTCAGGATTTCCCTGTTCAATCCTGTGCGACCTCTCGCTGTCATTCGTCACGACCTCCAAGCGTTTTCGGTGCGATTGCCCGCTGTCATCCCCGAACGATCTCATTATACCTTTGGTCAAGCTTCCAGAATGCCTCCTGTGATCTCACTGATATAGACCACAGTTCTTTGTGGGTTGGACATATACGGGGTGTGCTCGACAGCAGGGGAATATTTCATTAACAACTCGTAATTACATCGGTAATGGTACTCGCGAATGTAAATGAATTAAGTGCGTTCTAATAGTGTGTTTGGAGGAAGGATAGTGCATTAAAATGATGAGAGTGGTAAGTGAATGGCATGCAAATACCGTGCACGATCATGTACCGTATGCGAAGAGTAAAATGGAGGAGCGATGACTTGTTATGTGTCGTCGTCATCGTTGTCGCCGTCAAAAGCATCTGTCGATGTGGCCGGCAGCTCGGTGAGGGATATGTTCCCAAACACCTTCCGATCCTCCCAAAGAATAATACCAAAGGCTCTGTTGAAAGGGTAACTTGAGTACCATTGACGAGTTCAAGGAGTCAGATGTTACGCACTGAGATATCTTGTCCACGTCCGGCCCCTTTGTGTTTCTGATCTCCTCCAGCTTCGCATCAACGAGGTTCCAGTAGTTGTCTCCCACTTTCTTGGTTTGAGTGTCCATATTGGTGCAATAAACGTTGTGCTGAAATCACACATGCAATGTGTCAGTTCAAGCTGCATGCAGAAAGATCCAGTCCGTGCTGATGAACTCACAAGGAAGGCGAATCGTGCCGCTAACTGTATTGAAGGCTTGGCAGTAGAGACCTTTTCCCCAAGCGCAAGGACGGCTTCACATAGAGCGACAATATCCATGACCGGCGCAGAAACTGATTGTCTAAGCTGTATGGGATTAGAACCGGCACGACGGGGAAATTGAACACATACTAATTTCTTGATATTGTTACGTCAGTGACTGAATCGCGAGCGGATCTTCGTGGTTATTACTCTCTTCTTGTGCTTGTTACTTTGCACCTCCGCTGTAAGTCCCCAAGACGGAGTCTTCTCAAGGTGTTTCTGGAGCATAAGGGTGAGCAGAACCGAACTGCAAGATGAACTCCGAGACCTTACAATGAGTGATTTCACCGGACCATCATTGGTGACATAAGCGGAGATGCTTGGGCTTACGAGCATAAGGAATGTGTAAGTTTCGATGCGATCCTGGCATAGGCAAAATTTTGAGACTTGAAAGGAGGAAGGAGGGCACTGGCACATACGTCCAGCTTCGGTGGTATCTGATAGACAGACTCAACTTGCATGGAGTCAAGCTTGGTCTCCTGTGCAAGGAATCGAGCTGCGACCCAGACCATTTGCTGTTCCAACGTCAACTGCAAGCATGCAAGAGTCAGCAGGGAAACCCGTCTAATTAAAATGAACAAACCGCTGAGAACTTTCGCAAGTCCTCTTGCGCATCACCCTTAAGTCTCACGTTGCGGCCATGAGACTTAGCAAACTGCTCCAGGTCGTCTGCAGGACGCTTGCGCGAATGTGAGGGGGCAGAAGTAGTAGAACCCTCTCGGAGTCCGTCGGAGCCAACAGAAGAATCCTCCTCATCATTTGGCGCCTGGTTTGGCAACGGGGAGCTGCTGCGGTGAGAGGATGGGGGTGGAGGCGAAGGCGACATTGATGCTCTGTTGAGAAGATCATCAATAGAAGGAGGAGCAGCCAGGACCATGGTAAAGATGAAAGAGAAAAGAGAAAGCGGGCAGAGAAAAAGAAAGAGTGAAAGCAAAGGGTGATAAAGAAGAATGAAGTGGTTGGACTTGGGCAAAAAATGTATCCTGAAAACGAACATTTAAGTTATTCATCACGTGCATTTACGCTGGAATCATTGTTCCTTCAGTTCTGCAGCGCAAAGTCCACACCATTGCAGAGCGCACATGCCTCCTTCGCGGAAACAAGAACTGCCAGGTCCGTATTGAGATTAGTTATTCTCTGTGTCGGGTGTCATTACAATCAACAGACTTCGATGAAATCCCCGAGCAATCAGGTTACATACGGTGCAAAGTCTGTACAAAACACTCCCTGACGAAAGATGTTGTTATGAAAAGAAGCTCAAAAGTGTCCCATATAAAGACGGCTACACACCGACGTGCCAAAGAAGCGGAGACACAGGCTGCACAGCAACAATCTACGGGCGTCGATTCAGCCGGCAGGGGAAGCTCGGCGAATTCTGGACCTGTTGCACTGCAGTTGTTTGGCCAATTCGACACAGATATTGAAATGGGGCTTCCTGAATCTCCATTGAATCCGCCTTTTGACGACCCTTTCCATAACATGACAGTTGAAGAGTCTCACTTCCTGGATGAGAATGGCGAGGATATTGTCTTCTCAGCAGGCCCAAGTCTGAGAAACAATGAGGTTGATGGGCGCAAAGCCCTTGAGCAAGAGCTCAAATTTTTAGGACTGGTCGAGGATCAAGGTGTCTTTGGTTGTGCAGCATCTTCGGTCACTGATCTGGGTATCGACGATGAATGTGAGGATGCCAACCTCACTGAAATAGAAGCTGCCTTCCGTCTGCTGGGTAAGCATTTGTTGACTTTTTGGAGAGAAGGAAGATAGTGACTTACTTCACTTATGATATGCAGGGATCGATGATGAAGATGGGGAAGATCCCATCATCGAAGAGCTTCATATGCCACAGAATGATGACTGGGTGCCGCATAATTCGAAGACGGTAAGTTGCCATGGTTCACTGTTTACAGAGCAATAGGTTGAGTGAAGGACCTTAGCTGTTTATGCTTGATATGCTGGATAATTTGCCGCGCTTACGATTATCTGACGATCACCTCAAAGCCATTATATGGGTAATGCAAGAGTGCGGAACTCCGGATGTACCGACGTTCGCCCTACTGCGGAAGAAGCAGGCTGCAATGAATCAAAATCTCGAATTTCAACCAGAGCATCATACCTCGTCGCTGGGAAATCATTTCTTTTCCAACCACCCTGCAAAGCTGATCGCCCTGGTAGATATGCTTTCAGGAATATTGAAGAGAGCAAGCTAATAAACTCGCCATAGGACTTTGCAAACCCGCTTGTGAGACCACTCTTGCATATCTATCCTGAAGTCGCAGGGCCAGTCAGCGAGTTCTGGCAAGGAAAAAAATGGGTGGAAGAACTCTCTTACGACGAACTTTCACCAATGTGGACCGACTGGGAGAATGCGCCTCATCGACATTATTTCATCAAAGAATTAGCAAGAGTCGATGACCGGAATTTTGTGATGCCTGTTAAATGGATTACCGTCAATGGAGAGGTATACACAGAGGCTTATCCTGTCACTTATGATTCCCAGGCGAGCAACTGCAATACTTCCTTGCACTTGCTCTGATACTGATTATCGTCTGGAAGGCAAAACTATTTTCTGTTGCAGACCCAAGTGTGGTACGGGTTCGAGCAAGCAAGCTGCGTGAAAATATTCTCGACCTGAAAAATGAGTTTCAGAAAGTGACTTTTCTACATGCGTATATTCTGTGCATACTCCACTGGCAGGCTCAAGAAAGAATGTGCTTGCTAGAGTCATCCTTGTTTCCATGGACATCAGAAACAGTAAATCCTCCGCGCATCAAAGCCGATGGCCGGCCAATGTTTCGATTGCGTGCAATGCCCTGGAGCGACGATGTTTCAGGCAATGTCAGTAAACAATACAATGCACATACCAACGTCTACATCCAGAACACCTGTATTCCTCACAAGAAACTTGCCCAGGAGTTTTCCGTTCGGTTTGTATCCACCTCAACCTTTGCATCGTCGTCTGAACAACTGGCTGGCGTATCAAGTGATTTGTAAGTGACAACCACCAGACGACAACACTTGCTTGCTGATCTAGTGTGCATGCAACTTGCAGTACTGATGATGCCTGGCATGATGCGTATGATTGCCAACTGGGGCAGGATGTCATCTTTCAAATCACCGAACATCTTCTTCCTGCAGACAACCCGCAACAATCAGAGGATTGTTCACACATTGGGGTCAAAGGCAACCGGAACTGCCGTCGTGATACAGTCAGAGGGGCGGATGCTGAAAAAGAGACTGACGAAGGGTACGAGGCCTTGTACCATGTAAGTACGCCATAACTCGGTGGCACAGTTTCAGGAGCGAATGCTCATAAGCGCACTGGATGATTTCTAGCCCGGAACTCCCCGCAATGCGGACGATACAGCATGTGTAATTCGTGAACAGCTTCGAGTCGCATGCCGGGGTAACAAGGATGCAGTACAGAGCATCCAGACGCGGACAGGCGTCAAAGACAAGCTTGCACAGTTTTGGGTTGAGCATCTTCTTGCCTCGGCCCGTGAACAACAGGATCATCTACTGAAAGACCCTCCAACTCGGGATTCACGGCTGAACGATAAGGGACTTAAAGGCGATGCTCGAAAGGCAGTCAGGCTTGAGGTCATAGACACAATCCAGGACTCACTCTGGAATTGGTTCGTTGATTTGCCCCCGGAGGCAGACAGCGGCCAGCGGCCCAGGGATTTGATTCCAGGATTCCACTACAACATACTGTTGAGTCGTTGAGGTGCTCGTCTGTTCCACAAGTGATTTATTTGTCCGACGCCTGCTGACAACATGATCCCAGGAATCGACCCACACCATGACACGGCCGTCGAAATCCTTCACTCATTCCTGCTCGGAAACGACAAATATGTCTGGCATGAAACCAGCAGTCCGTGGGATAAGAAGAAGGAGGAATTATTTGCTGTTCGTCTACAGGCAACTGACATCGACGGACTGAGCATCGCCCCGCCCAGAGCAAAGTATTTGGTGCAATACAAGAATTCCCTCATTGGGAAGCACTTCAAATGCCTTCAACAACTAGCCGTCTTTCATCTTTCGGACTTATGCACTGACACAATCTTCGATGTATGGAAGGCTACCGGGGAACTTGGGGCGCATCTCTGGATCCCGGAAATTGCGGATATGGAACAATATCTTGTGTGTACCGTAATCTGCCTTCATAGTGATTTGACAAACTGCTCACCTCAATATAGACTGACCTCGACATTTTGATTGGCAACCTACTCGACGCATGGGCGATGTTTGACCCGCGGCGTATAATTACAAGGGCTAAGCTGCATATCCTCACACATCTGGTTGACGACATACGTCGCTTCGGCCCCGCAATTCTGTATTCAACCGAGGTCTTTGAATGCTGGAATGCCGTCTTCCGGATGTGTAGCATTCTATCAAATCACCTGGCACCCAGTCGAGATATTGCTACAACCTTGGGGGGCATGGAGCGCTTTAAACACCAAGTAAGTGGCGGCTGGTGGAAAGATGGAAAGGGAGGGTACATTCGCGCCGGTAAAAATGTCCGAGAATTCTTACGGTGCAGCCCGGAGCTACAGCGTCGGCTGGGTTGGGCCGATACTTCAAACGTTGAAGCCGGTACGATCTGCACAAGCATGGCATCCACAAACTGATGTTATAAAGCAGGTATTATACATCTTGCACCCGCTCGCAAGCGGCAATCATGGACATGGGGCGAGCTCTTTCAAGTGGCTGGCTCTCACACGGTGGTAACCGGAGCCAGCATTGAACTAGACGAACAGCGCGAAGGTCCCTGGATCCAGGGGAAGGCAGTTATTTTGCAGTCGCACGACATCTGTAAGGAGAACTCTTGGGTGTTTTTCAACTTCGATGAGGTACTTGAATACCTGTTTCCCGCCAGTCGTGAAGGCCGTTGACACGATATCGGCCTAGAACGCGCACGCAGGGAGAATTCTCAGAATAGCGCAGCACGCGGACGCAAATGACTCACCAGACAAAGCGATGGTACTGGTTGAACATTTCGACGTGTTCAATCATCGAGACGAGCATTTCAACATGCCTATATTAAGCCGCTCGCAAAAAGTCTATGCAGTAAATCCCAAGGTAAGTTACAGTAACCAATGTTTGCTTACAGCAATGCTCACCGATTCAACAGTCAATTCAGTTCATCTTCAATGCTCAGCACGATTGCAGAACCGGGCAATGCGAACTGGCCGACTCAGACAAAGTTGTCATACAAGAACGGCTGAGAACAAAAATATCAGTAAAATCAGTTGTGCATCGCGATGATGGCCGCTACATACTGAATATGCACGCCCTACACAATGCCCATCTGGTTCGTTCGATCCTTCCGCGCAGCCTGACAACGCCTGTTGCTTTAGTCCCAGATTGGGAAGCATTTCACCGGCAGATAGCAGAAGGTTTACAAGTCAGCGGTCCGGCGAAGAGAGCAGAGACACAGGCAAAGGCAAAGAATACAAGAGAGAAGAAGAAGCAGGCAGCGATGACGCTGCCTGCAGCACCAGGTCCGTCGAAGGTTGGCCGGTTGGCCGAGGGTGATGTAGCTTAACTGAAGCCACTGTGAAAATAATATTGTCCATGGATCTTGAAGTCAGTGACGGAGGACGTCGATCGGGAGCTCCCAGGAGAGCCAGTGAACTGCGCAAAGAGATCAGTGCTGCGATCTCGCTTGACGCTCTGAGGGATGGCCATGTATGTTGCTATTTGGCAGCCCCGCATCTCATTGCTGGATATCAACGGGTCAGCCGAGCAATTTGGTGGTGTAGAACAATAGAACAATAGAATAGGAACAATAGAACAATAGAAACTGGGGGAATCCCTGGGGAATCCTTGGGGAATCCCTATCAATGGAAGAGGAACAATAAAACAATAGCCTAGGTTGATCTGGAACCGCTCCAGACTGAGTCTAGGGTTTGGGTCTGGACTATTGATAAATAAGGCAGGATGTCACGTGACCCGGGTTAGGGTTAGGTCTGGTAATACTCCTAGCCAGAAAATAAGCGCTCTAGATAGGCGCTTAAGGCTATAAACTTATGACAATGTTGGAAAAATCCGGTCTGTTGGACTATCCATGTCAATAGTAAGATAGAGAGTAGAGTGTTGGTGAGAGTGAGTACTGGGGAGTACGAAGTAGTCCTTGATCAACAGAGTGGATAAGACTGAGGGGATATGCCCTCAGGAGTGCCTCTATATATACATGAAGGGGAGGACCCCAGGTACTACCCTAAGACCCCTAATACCTACATGAGTAAGCAAAGTAATCTACCTTACTAAGCACGCCCTATGCCCTAGTGGTGCCACTTCAATAATCAACCAATAGCAATTGTCCCCATGACCTGACCCCATGACCCAGTTCCAAGGCTAGACTTGTTCTAGCTTGTTCTAAGACAAGGCTAGACTTTTCCAGAAGGTTCTAAGAACTATGACATCATCTAATGGAATGTTCTATACTATGTCATCATAGTTCCAGCATGTTACAATGTTCCAGAGAGTTCTATCATGTGATACACAGATAAGGAAAGGAGCGCATCAGCGCATCAGAGACAGGAGGCGCATCAGCGCATCAATTGATAGGCACTGAGAATAAGCGCCGGAATAGGCGCTTGATAAGCGCCAGATAAGCGCTGGATAAGCGCTTAAATAGACGCCGGATAAGCGCTGGATAAGCGCTTGACAAGCGCTTAAATAATTCCCAATAATACCGTTGCCTGGTAAGGCAAGTCTTGTAGAAACATTGAAAATCTGTGACAGTGCCTTTGCCTGTCACTCTGCCTAAATCTGTCCCAGCCGTGACGACCGAGAAGACTATACTCCATCAATCCCATGCGCCGAACTCCGTCCCTGTCAACGTAGTTGACATTGATCCTAGCATCCTGAGCGTCGGTTTGACTCATACGGATGGAGATGGGAGTTGGTGAACTCCTTATCTCCATAACGATGGGGTGACCCATACGGTCAAACCAAGTGTAGTCATGAACGCGGTAGGGATCATTGGGAGAATGGGGAGCGAAGCAGGCATTGATGCGACGGGAAGTGCGGCGAGAGTTGTTCGGCATCTTCAAAAATAATAACGGTCTGGAAGAAAGAATCGAAAGTATAAGATTTTTGTCGTCGTACTCAATCCACAACACTTTCCTTGAGAAAGTCCTGGGGATTGCTAATGGAAAAGTTGAATGTGAGTAAAAGTTTTCCACAAGTGATTCAAGACGAGTATGACCACTTGCAACTTTGACTTCTACCAGTTGGTATGATACGACAAAAACATAATGGCGCATGTAAGAAACACCACGAAGTATAGGAGAGTCCACAATCTCCGTGATACCAAAAGTAAAAGTGGACAACATGCCTCAAGAAATTCTACAGCTACAAAAAGCGGCGATTTCTAATTCCAGGACTGACTGACGTGCGCCAACACGAAGGTCCTAGGCCTCTAAGTCACGAGCTTAGAGTGCCACTCAACACTACCCTCCTATTGTACTACTCCGCCGATCTACCACTTGTACAAGTGGGAGCTTGTTCCTCCACCACCGGATTTTACACTGCATGTTAGGCAGATTCCGCGTAATGCACAACTCGTTAAAGTCGAGAACCACCAAGGGTGGCTTAAGTATTCAGCTGGGTTGGGAGTGCGTACGCAAGGGGCAAGTAGGTAAGGGAATTAGCTGTAGAAAATCAGTTGGGAATATTGTATTTGAAGCTGAGGCAGTCAACCAGTACAACTCTACTACTACTATGTGGCCAAACAAAGTAAAGTAGAGAAACTTACTTATAAGAAAGCTTGGGGGATACTGGTTGATGGATGTCGTTGAGAGTGTGGATGTAGTTAAGCTAAAAGCCGGGGCTCATAACAAAGTGGAATATATGTGCGAGGGGTAGAGGCTGTTAAGCTTCGAAGATGAGTCTTATTTTTCTTGCTGCTTCAGCAGCTCTGCTTATATACATGTCTGTATCTACTTATGTAAGCAACTACTATACATGTCTACTTCAGCTATTCTACTGTATTACTAAGTGCATGACTCATGCATGACTCATGCTATGAGTGCATGACTCATTGTATGACTAGGCTCAGCACTTGTACCAGAGGCATACATAATCAGTAAATGACTCATGCTAGTACTTGTCCTCAGATGTATGCTTTAGGCATCCTCTGGAGTTGTACTACATGCTTTCCATGTCATTTCCTATGCTACTAGAACACAGGTGTACATATATGTGCAGTACTACTACAACCCATATCTGTACGTCTCAGCTAATGTGATTGTTTGACTATATTAAATTAGACGCTTAATGTACGAGCGCCGTAGTTACCGTATATAAGACTTAAACTGATCAATGCAACGATAAGCACTTTTGATCCCCAACTCCCACTGTGTGATCCCCCTCAGTCTTACTCTCTCAACGCTTTCCTCTACTTGCATAGCCTTCTAACAGTGATGGTTACTACTTGAGTTGCCATGTACGGCTGCATAATTTCCATATCAAGACTGTGGAAACTCTGCTACCTCAAAGCGTCCTTGTAATAAGGCATGGGAAACTACATATCATATCATATTATATTATATAGTTTTAACAACTATACGAGCATAAACATCTTCAGTAGGTTTGACTTTGAGCGAGGTTACAGCTACTATTTAATCTATAGAAACAAGATGGAGAAGAGATGCATAGACAAAGTGTGGAGCTAATGCCCTATTGGACATAGGCCCTACTACCTTGCACAGGCAGATCTATACTTACCTGTGGGTGTAGAGGCAGAGTGCAGCGTGAGGTGGTAGTTCTGGTTTAAGAATGGATAAAGGGTAGAGTAGCTACTACATGGGTTTATATACACATGAGGTGCTACAGGGGTAGCCCATAACTGTCACAAACGTGATAGGAGACATGTGAATGTGCTGCCATGATTGGCTGCACAGAGTGGCAATGCACTCACAGAACCATGGCACCTGATGGTTGTGCTGAACCATTCAACACTCCCCCTTCAGATGCTGTAGCGTTTACTTAATGTAGAGGTTGAGCATGTGCCGGAATTTGGTGAACCTGACACGTCCAAGATTCTTTGTAAGAATATCAACTGGATTTTGATCTGTGGGTACATAGTACACCTTTATGAGACCACGCTCTTGAACATCATGTATGAAGTGATAGCAAATATCAATGTGTATGGAGTGCTTCTCAGTGACAGGATTGTCAGAGAGGGGTGCCTTGGTTGTCGCAATAGATGAGGATTCCATTGAAGTCATATCCCAACTCAATGAGAGAGGCAATGAAGGTCTTGTGCCCCGATGTCTGGTGGGAGACGTGAGGCAATTTACATTTTCCTGGCTATGGGAGATGAAGCATCAGAGCTACAGACCACCTCCACGGCGTGACGTTAAGGCTTGCTTGGAGGTTAGGCAGATGCTGCGAGTTTGACAGTTGTCAAAAAGGTGAGGCGGAGGCGGCAATGAACCGTGGCCGCTCTAGGATGCGCGGTCGAACTCCGAGGGGGAGCCAACGAGTTGAATCGTGCTCAAAAGAGTGGCGAGCAGACTCAGGAATAGATACGAAAGCTGCAGATTATACGGAAGACGAGCAGCGATGCATTCGGGATAACTTGCGCTCCGGTCGAAGTATTTCTAATTCACAACAGTCAGCTATATGCGACAAGTCGGTGTTTGGTCCGACTTACTCAACGATTACTGAATAACGCCCAACGCAGTCCCTCATACATGGATCCCACTCCGGCTCCCAATGCATTCCTCGGAACCATACGCCGACGAGGCGAAAGCTGATCATCCGCTGCAAAGCCAACGCACGGAGTTAGCGTCTTGACGGCCCTACTACTCCGACAGTCTACAGACCGGCAGGCTCGGACTTTGATGTGGCTGCATGCCTTTCTCTCAATCGAGCCTCGAGTTCCTCGAATGCGCTAAGACTGGCGGTAGGTTTGTGCGTCGCCTTTAACTCCTGCAGTCGAATTTCTTCAGGCCATTGTTCTTGCGGTATGCGCAGCATAGTAAGCGATGTGCGAAGATTGTCTGCCGCCTTCTTGTACTCGTCGATAGCCTCTTCGTACAGATCGTAGACACATATGGCGCATCCGGACATGCAGCAATCTCAAACAGGTGGTGAGCTAAACGAGATACTTCAGGAAAGCGTAAGAGTCTTACCCTCTGACGCCGGAGGTTTTGGCTCTTCAGGTATCAGGTAACCCAAGAATGTTCGTGTGCTCCGTCTACTAGCCAGCGGAAGTGTTGTACCATCCTCCGATAACTCATTGATGTTACGCTGATACGAGTCCTTACCCCGCAATGCCTTCTCGAGTCTACGATAACGATTGCCGAGATCCTGTCCGCCACGGGTTGGATTTTTCGTGGAGGGTACAAAGGGCGGTGGAATGGTAGTGGAGGAGCGGCGATGATGAGTAACGATTCTGCGTGGAGAGAGGGAAAGAGTCTGGCGAGTAGTTTGGCATAACATGACTGCCGCTGCATGGGAGGTTGACAATACAGAGCACGGCCAAACAGTCAAATCTTGGGTGGTTTGATGAAGCGTCCAAGGTGAGCGCTTGAGCTCCGGAACGCACACAGTGCGATGCGTACGCCGTGAAACCTGGTAAATCAGAAAGGCCCGTCGGCCGTGCGTGCAGTGGTTTTAGAGCAAAAACTTGCAGTATCCGTTGTGACTGAGGATGTGAGCTGCGAGTGGTAGTTGCTCAGAGAGTACAATGCCGATTACGTGAGGATCTGCCTTGCAGAACGCACCTGCTTACGTAATACATATACGCAGCCGCAATACGACTCGGAGATTATCCGAATACTACAATGTAGCATGAGCCTAGACTTCAAACTACGAGGTACGCAGTCAATATTATAGTGTTGGAACCTGGTCATCAACCACTCACAACGGATTCGTCAGAGTCGCAGCTACTTCAGCGTACTTCCGAAGTCGATTGTCATATTTCTCCTGCAACGTTATGACTGCGAGGTGACACGAGTCATTCGCGCAGCTCATCAACCGCTCTCTCAGGCTCTCATTTTATAAGCAGGGCTCAGCAATAATGAGCAAGTCAATCGGCCACCTGTGCGCAGCCACATACTTCCATACCTACTCCGTATGGATCTTCCACAGCTCTCAACGCAGCCGGCGTCGATGAAGTTGACTGCCTCAGCGAATCCTGTGACCCCGCCACCCTCTTACTCCCCTTCACTCACTTCCGTTCCCTCATATGCCATTCAGCCATCTGAGGACGAACTCAGCCTTGAGACTTCAGGTCGCTCTCAGTCGCCGATCCCCTGCGGCGAATTCACAGTCAAGACGGGCAATCTCACTGTTACGTTGCACGAGCAAGAGTTCGGTGCAGGGATTCCTACCTATAGACAGAACGCGATCATTAAAGGGAGCGTCGCGGTTGGGGAACACGCTGCGATTGCGCTCTTGATCAAGGTGAGTCGATAATGATTCAATCTTGGAGCGCCCACGGTGAGCTCAGTCCAGCTTTGCACAGCTCGAAGGTCGACAGAAGCTTTCCATAGCAGACATAGGAACTCACGAGCGTCTTATGTTCTCCGATACTCATGATTTATGAACATTTTCTAATGGTAGTCTATCACCCACTGGCAAAATCGATTTCCATGTTCCATTCCCTCTGAAGTTCGTGGACAGGGCATATGCTAGTCCTGTTATCGTGCCACCATCATTCGATGTCAAGTCTTCGGGCGAACCTGGTTTCTCTGCACGGAACGAATACACATTGACTGTAAACCTGACAACGGCACGCGGTGCTTCTCGTATGAAGTATGACAAGTAGCTTTTCTCCTTCCTCTCGTGCCCTCACTTCGAAAACTAACGCCATCTGTGTAAACAGCGTGACACTAGCCATTCCCATCAACTATAGGCCGCGGTCGAGACCCTATCTGCCCATAGCGGACTCTCTACTCCCTTTCTTTTCCACACTCAAAACGGCTCCCGAAGAGTGGTATCAAGTATCCTCAAGTGTACCCCATAAGGATAAGACCCAGAGCCCAATGGACTGTCATGTAAGCACCTATCTCTTGTTATTGATCGCTTTCGCTGAATCACCCGCCTTGCAGCTATTCATCCCTCGCGCTCAGATATACGCGCTTACTGATACGATCCCATTCCACCTTCAACTAAGAGCGTCGACGGGATCGCTTCGTCTGTTCTTGGGGATGGCTGTTACTCAAAAATTGAGTCCATCTGACAACATCTTGGCTTCCTCTGATCAACGCATACCGTCCCTTACCTGGGCTATGTTATGGAACAGAGACGCCATCCCCGAGCCGGATTCGCACCGTCCAACATCCGAAACACGACAGAGGCCTCGATCACCGGTTGTACGTGTCTACCTTCTCCGGGATATTGTCGTCAAGGTGAAAGGGGTGAGCGCAAATAAACATGTCGTGCTCGGAGAAGGCACATTATCTCCTGTCGAATACCCACCGGCGTGGTCCCCGTATTGTTCATCAAACGCAACGCAGGATACTGAGGAGATGTATGCCCTGGATTGGGAAGGGGAGTTGTCTTGCAACGATGATGTCACTGTACCTTCGTTTGTGTCGGGTGATCTTCAAGTCAGGGTGTGTCTCCCCCTCGGCATTGCAACACTTCCAGAATCCCCATCTAACCATGTGTTCGTCCTCAGGACTACATTGTGGTCCATTTGCGACCTGCAGACGTGAAGCTGGCAGCTCATATCGAGCATCGCCATTCACACACAATTCGTTTTGTGACCGACAAGTACAGACAACTCCATCCTTCAGACAATGACAGCTTCTAGGCC